>OU015496.1:107412321-107413606 GCA_907164885.2 Dolomedes plantarius
TTAAAGCAGTTTAAGTATGAAAACAAATACCGAGTACACAAATGAAGTAAGGAAAAAAAAATATAACAATGTACGTATAGCAAAAAAATAAAAAGAAACAAAATGTATTATAAAAACCTATACGCACGCAAAACAAGGCAAAATATATTAAATAATGTCATTTTGTGTTGAAGCTACACATATATATATATATTGATACATTATCATCTCGCAAAAAAAATGACCAACACTTTATACAAGAAAAATTACCATACATTATCATCACAAATCATTATTCCTATTTTAAATGGTGCTAGATTATTGCACAAAGTTTATCAAATTTTATTCATTCTATGCGTGGTACGCAAAAGTTGAGTGTTAAAATACTGAATAAAATGCCAGACACTCATATACCAAAATTTACGTTAAAACAGAAAAAAAATACCATAAAAAAATGAGCACAAGTACCTGAGTTGACGAGGTGCCCTGGCATGGCATCAGAATGTCCTAATGGATTGTCATATTAAAAGGGAGGACACCCAGGAATACTTTATAGTGACAAAGAAGTATACAGGAATGGCCAATGTCGCCATATTGAATTCGAAATTGAAGAGCTGCAAAACAAGAATAAATTGGTGACAGAAATATCAAAAAGGAGATTCACATTAGTATTGATCAATATTTATTTTTTTTATATCTTTAAAGGAAAAAGGTGGCTTAAGGCCTTAACAACAATCCATTTTAGAAAGGTGCGAATCCCATCTTGGATCCGGCGGTCTGCGAGGGAAGCTCCGTGCTAAGTTGTCCGCGGGAATGAAAGTCAGGTCCCCGTCTAAAGTCTTCATACTCGTAGCAGCTAACCGCATGGCGTTCGGAGGGCAGTCTGTCATAGTCATCAACGCTGAGTCTCTCCTTGCCGGTGGTCACGTGATAAGTGATGATTTGACCAGATGTCGATTGGCGCTTGCCAAGTAGTCGCCAAGCTCTGGATGAAGACTGAGGAACAAAGGCATTACTTTTGGTGTGTGTGGTTGGAGGGCGATAACTGGCATATCTGCCAAGTAAAGGAATGTCAGCGATCGCAACCCTTTTCGCTGGAACGCTCGTTAACGTGGGGTGAAGTTTTAAGATGTGACAAAAAAAGAGTTTCTTCGTGATATTTTGTATAGATAGGGGAAAAATCATATCTACACTTAAACGTCGGTTCATTGTAAAGGGCAGTTCCCCAAACTGCATTATGATATACTATTGGTATATTTAATGGAGATGTAGATATTCGTAAAATAATTCTGAATGATGTAATTAA
>OU015496.1:107413706-107578706 GCA_907164885.2 Dolomedes plantarius
TTCTTTTTACATCAACACTAACAAATATCTAAAAATCACTGTTTTTGACTTAAGCACTTTATACCGGGCTTCAATGATTTATTCTTATCAGTTACTATCTGTACTAACTATAAGCGAATAGGTCGTAATAAAGTTGTAATCGGATAAATATGCTTGAAATTTGTCTCTTTTTTATATCTTTACGCATATTATTGTTTAATAGTTTCTAGAATGTATTTAGTCGAATATTTTCATAAAAATAGGGATGTAGGATTAATAAAGTGAGATTGTTATGATGAATAACTAATACCTGGATTAATTTTATTGTTTGATGATAATCATTAAATGTGATGTAAAATATAGTTAATTTTTCTGACGTATTATGGTTTCCCCGTTTTTAATAAAATCCCCAAGTTATCCCCGTAAGTGTTCTTATCATACAGTGAAGTAGCGAGCATAACTGGCGCCCGGGGAACGATACCCCCCCCGAAAAACATATAGTAATATTATGTATATAGAAATAGTGAAAAGGACCACTTTCCCCCCCCCCTCCCTCGCTACGTCCCTGTCATCATAGATTCCAACTAAAAGCATAGCGGCAGGAAAACAGATGGCGAGTAATTTTTAATAGAAGAATTTAACACTAGATTTTACAACTAGAGGCGATGATTTGTTTAAACATCTGTGAATAAAATTCCTACTCTTGTGTATTTTCTCATGGCTCAACGGCTTTTGATATGCTGTACAAAAATGATCAGTTTTATTCACTGTACATTTCTTTCCATTTTTTTATATATGCTAGATTACACTACATAATATACAATCATTTGTAATTTGAACTAGTTAAGAAATCGGATTTTTTATTGAATTCTACGTATTTGTTCAAACATTTTACGAGTTAATCATTCTGGAAATATATTTCGGTACTCCCCTATTTTTAATTCATGTGCATAACATTAGTTCCCTCTGACTTTAGTTCAAATTAATTTGTGCTGCTAGTTCATTGTAAAATATTCTGTTGATTAGTTTTGTATATATATGAGGGTTCTCTATATCAGAAGGGTAAATTAATTTATTACATAGTGGAAATGAAAAGAACTCCCAAGGCAATGACCATTAAGGAATATATTCGATTATGTAAGGGAAAATATAGCTAATGGCTGTATCATGCAAAACTTGTTCTGTTTGTATTTACTAATTATAAATTAGTCATTATCTGTATTAAATAAAATAAAAAATGTTTGCTTTTTTTATATTTTAAGCTAGTAATTTGTTTCTGATTTTCATAGAAGCCATTATATGCAAATTGTCAGTGGTTTAAGAGTTAAAAATATAGATAGACATGGGATTTAAAAAAATTCGTAATTGCAGATAATAAAGACATAGCAACTTGAGGTAAAACAGGATAAACCCGAGTCTGGTGAGGCCCGAGCCCTCACTAGATTCCGTCAAGACATTCAGTTTGAACAGACTATAGGCCTGGACAGTTAAGTAACCTTCCCAGGAGTAGAGTACAGAATATAAAATAGACTGAATTTTTTTTTATATAAACATAAATTATAACTTAAGGAGACTAGGGGGAAAACGGAAATCACGAACACACCTCCTCTTGCTGTTTGTTTGTTGTCGTTTCTGCGAATAGTGCAAAGCACTATCCATAGAAGAGGAGTGCCAATGCCTCAAGAGAGATTGGACTTCTATCTGGTTCGCGAATTTTGAACCGAGTCAAATGACGAGACCGGACCACTTGGCCCCGCACCGCCAGAGGTATTGTTTGGGAACTTGGAAGACATTATAGCTACCGGGTGTTTCAAAACTCGCGCACATCCACATGGTAATCCTTGTTGCTTAAAAACCAAAAGGGGTGCAACTTGTCACACATCACGACGCAACGTGTCACACATCACGGGACAATATGGAAGTTTTAACTGAATTCGATGATCGTGTCATTTCCAAAGGACTTTGGCCACCACGTTCACCGGACTTGTCAATTCCGGATTTTTTCCTTTGGGGATATCTGAAAAAATTCGCCTACAGCAATAATCCCCATACGCTTGATGAACTTAAGAGTAACATCCTTCATGCAATATCGGACATTACTTCTCACACACTTAGTAAAGTGTCGACTAATCTGGTAAAAAGAGTTCAATTGTGTGTCCAGGAAAACGGACATCATTTTGAACATATACTGTGATTTGACCATGTCTGACACCTGACAATAAAGATAATCGTTCAACCTTTGTTTGTCCTTTATTCTGTTTGTTAACATAATTCATCTGTCTTTAAAACTCAACCACAACGGTTGGCGTGCGCGAGATTTGAAACAGCCGGTACTACAGATTTTTCTCGTGTACTGTCACGGCGACGTGTACACGTCGTCGATTTTATCGGCGACGGGTATCGAACCAATAACTTGCAGATGACTGGCTCGACGCCTTTGTCGACCGGGCCACCGCACCCAAACCACCATTTAATATCAACGTTAAAAAATATAGGCGTGACCACTAGTTGTGATCTAATTAATTTGTGAACATTAGCATTTTTAATTGCCCGTAGTTTACAATCACACATAATGTGCGTCAACTTTTGAGGAATTGTTAATTAGTTCAAAACTGTTGCCATCCTTTTATTTTTTACTGTGGATAGTAAGAAGCTGTGTGTTCCTGTTTTATGATCATAATTGCTCAAATTATATATTTGCTCAAATTTTATTGATTTAACTTTTATCCGTAAAATACTAAAACTTTTATTTAATTTAACATTGACTTAAAAAGTGTTGTGTTTTCAAGCAATTTTAAAAACAATCTTAAATACACAAATTGTAAAGGTAACAATCTTTGGGCATAATTAAAGGACTTCGGTTATCGGACCTGGAAAACCGAACGCAAGACACCTCTATCTTCTAAAGCATTGCAGGCGATCTAGTAAGTCATGCACTTTTTTTAGAATAAATTCATTGAAATATATATTTTATAAAATGGGGAATTTATTGCGTGTTTATTTGATTTAGCCTCTTTATTTTTACCTTGCATTTATTTGAAATAAGCTTCAAAACAATTTTCTCAGTCAATCAAAGTAAAATACTAACAGAAAAATGTCAAACGAATTGTTCTCTCCTATACATAAAATAGATGTTTATTCAAAAGAATCGTACGAAATATAAGACTATGAATAATATATCTCCAAATTTCAGATGATCACCAAAAAAATTAACATGCAGACATGTTTGTGTAAAACATAAAAGTTTCAAACGCTGTCTTACAACTTTACTCGTAGAAACTATAATAGAAATGTTTCATGAATAATAGATGAATGTAAACTTTACCAGTATAGTTTAAAATCATAATCAGAAACTGAATGAGAATTTTAAGTGCACAAGACACTTTGTGAAAAACGAATTCATAATATTTATTTAGAAGTATTGTGCTGCCAGTTTAAATTAAAATTAAAGCGGGTGTGTAAGATGTTATTGGTAGAATTCAAACTGACTGAAATATTTTAAATGCATTCCATGCGTATTTTACTTTTTTTTCTTTCATGAAACTAGTGTCTCGATCTCAGAAAACTATGGTCGTACGTATAAAGCATTTACATTTTCCGTCGTTTATAACTCTTTTGACTTCAGGAAAATATGCCCCTTTCGTTGAAACTATTATTCGGATCTCAAAATACTACAGTTATACATTTAATATATTCACCTTCTCAGCCGTTTATAATTCCTTTGATTTCAGGAAAATGTGCCTGTACCTCCAAACTTGGACCACACATTCAAACAGAAGGAAACGCTCATTTTAAGTCCTAAGATAAAGATTAACATTTTCGCCAAAACTTTTCTGACCAGTGTAAACTGTACCATAAGGTTGTCAGTAGAACAGCTTTCGCCCGATTAACATAATGCGAGAGTAGAAATTGATTCTCATAATTCACCATTTGCATGCCCACACTCATCACTGATGTATAATTTTTTTAATAGATGAAATTATGAGGAATGAGCAAATGTTAAATTTATTTAGTTTTTCAGCCCTAAGGAATTCAGTCAATCAAACTTGAAAATAGGGACTGGAAGTAAAAAACACTAGTATTATTTCACTTAGTTCTTACAATGACTGAATTCTTTAAATATAAATAGATGTTTTTTTTCTAGCGGAGGAACTTGTGGTGTTGACATTCATCTATAATTCACCGCAGTTTGCGTGTCATTTTATTATGGGGACACCATATAAGCGGACCAGCATTACCCCCTATGAAGGGGCGACACCGGGATTCTATCCGAGCAGCCTCAGCACCGTAAGCCAGCACGCTGTACAACAGAGCCACCACAAGACCATATAAATAAATGTTAAATATAGATATTTTGTTTAAAGCACGTGTGACTGTCTTAGATACGGACCAACAATGACCTAATGGCTAGGGCTATAGTTTTTGATCTAGGGTCTGCGGGTTCGAATTCCACGTAACGTATGTACGTTTGCCGCCATCCAAAACTGTCTTTACACTGTAGGTATCAATCTGTTAAGGCCTCGTGTTGCAAAATTACCGAATCTTCCTCATTAAACCAACCACATTAGATACAAATTTATATTTCATGTAATTTAAAGATTATATACTAAGCAGTCGAAACCTATACATAGCTACTAAATATAATATAAATCTCACTCCAAAAATAGCCTTCACCTCCGAAACATAGATCTTATTCTTCGGAAAGCTTTTTCTTAAATCAGGTTTCACGCTGAAAATCGTCCAGTTCCCGCAAAGTATATGGTTGAGTGGGGCATATCGAACCCGTCTCTTTAAAACCATCGATGACTTGTAGTAGAATGTTGTAAATTAATGTAATGTAATGTAACACGAGCATAAAAGCATTAGGTAGGCAGTGCCTGAAGGGGAGTCACGAGCCAAACCTTATTGCTTGAATTAAGTTTTACTTTACTTAAGTCAAACAATAGAGCTCCAGTAAACTGTCGGCTTTTTTCGCGAATTCCTATTATCGATATGTATTTCAAGTCAGTGGCAGGTCGAACTAAACTTGCTGAAGTGGATCACCTTTTGAGCTGAGCATTCAAAATGAGCATTCGCTAAGAAATATGGGTGCACTTGTTATATTATATTGTTGTTGCTAATGCACTCTGGCTGAGAGTTCCAAAGCCTGTCCATTTTGGATTCGGGCAGAAGTGTGCGGCTTCGGTTTAAGTAGCACCATGAAGTTCGGAGTCCGTCTTAGCTAGTTGTCGTAGTGTACAAAGACATTATTTCCGCGGAAATAGAACTTGGAAAAAGGAAGTGCAAAGAATAAACTAATTGGAGGAAACTAGAGTAAACCGTGGGAAAGTTAAGAAGCGCCAATTGTAAAGAGGGCTCTATAAAGATAACAGGAGGAGACAGAGAAGAAAGAAGCACTTACAGACAGATGGACATAAAATAAATATGCAAGAGGGCGGATTGTGTAGAGAATAAGAAGAAAAGGTAAAAAAAAGAGGACCAAATTATGGCCGTAATAAAAAAGGAGCCCACACGCAAAAGTCCCGGGCCAGATTGCAAAAGGGTCCAGGTCCGCGGAACGAGGAGAGAGGGGTCACGACGAGACATACGCCCACGAAGCCCAATGGATGGAGTAAAAATTGAGGATAAACCGCAGGTCAATCAGATGGTAAATTGTAGAGACAATATAGCCAAAAGGAAAGGATTGGAGGAGGTGCCCTAGAGTTAGGAGGAGAAAGATATGGAGATGAAATAACTGAATGAAGAGAGATAGCAACAAGTTATTTGGCTGATAGTAGAAGAGGTTACTAAAAAACACACACACATTGAATACCTATAGATGCAGAGTCATATATGAAGTGAGCTGATAGATAAGAGGCAGCTATATGGCTTGATAGTATCGTACTGCTATTGAAGTAAGAAACGGGCAATTGTTGAATGAACCATGATGCATCGTATTTCCACCCTGAAATGATGATGACGCCAGTTGCAAGAGAGGTTCCCGAATCCGGTATGACCCGCCAGCCGATATTAGTTGTTCGACACCAAACTAATGAATTTATATGAACAATCCTTGTGCCTCAAGACAGATCCGCCCTGAAATGATGATGGCGTCAGTTGCGAGAGAGGTTCCCGATCCTGAATGACCTGCGAACCGAGAGTAGTTGATTGACACCGAACTAGTGAGTTCATATGAACATTCCTTGTGTCTCAAGATTATGCCATTCCTAGACGAAGGGCCGACTCCCCTGCAATCTCTCATCAGCATTTAAGGTACCGTGCTCCCCTTTTCTCACATTTTGTACATAATCACTGCTTCAATCAATAAATAATAGTTAATACTAAGAATTAAACTGGTAGGGTGCGATTGCATTAAAATATATAAATGAGTGAAATTATTATTATGTCAGTAAATTGAGCCAGGTTAATATGTCTAATATTGATGAATTATTAGCGTGTCAGTAAATTGAGCCAGGTTAATAAGAGTGATATTTATTATTTATTATCATGTCAGTAAATTGAAACAGGTTAATATGAGTGATATGTGTATAAGATGATATCATAATAATTGAATGAGTTAAATATATGTGTCGTAGATAATTAACTTACTAGGAATGAATTTGTAAGTAATATGTGTAGATGAATTATGAAATATTTAGTAGGAGTGTATTGCATAGTATTATGTGTGTTAATCAATAAATTAATCTGTCAGTTCAAACCAGAGTTGTTTTCAATCCTGAAAGGACACTATACAATTCTAATGTAATTATGGCAGTGTACTAACCACATTTTTGATCCATCATTAATCATAAATCATTCAAACTAGAATCAATTAATTCAAAATCATTATTGATTCATATACTTAAACCATACTTTCACTGTCCCACTAGTTACCACCTTAATTTTGACCAAGCATCCCCGAGGTCGACGTCTGGGTTGGGAGAGGATCGTACACTCTTCCACCGTCTCTGACATCATACATAGACTTTCTGATCTACGGATTTAACGTGCCCATGTCCGGCCTAGACACGGAAGTATTTAATGGCGCGCGTCGAGATTCGATCCGAGCACCTTCAGTACCGAAAGCCAGCCCGCTACGACAAAGCTACCTTGAAATTCTTGTAATGCAATGTTCGTTATCAGCGTTACACATGAAAGTTATGTTAGAAGTCTGTCGCTGTCTTAACTCAAGCCACTTATTCTCAATTGGATTTATATCAGGTAAAAATTGCGTGGTAGTAGTCGGAACTTATATTCATGTTTTGCGATCCGAATTTGAGATAATTCTTGTTTTTTATTATGAAACACTATATTGCTGATACGCATGTCATACCAGTTATTCTATTTCTACTTTAAAAAAATTACGGGATGGCCTGTGTTATCAGAACTTTGTCCCTAAAATCCCTTTAACTCCTCTCCTCATTTTAAATTTTTTTCATTTATTTCTGAATCTTCACGAATACTGATGGACCAGCCTTAGTAAAAAAATTTCATATGCACGTTCGATTATCGTGGTGCTCTGTATGCCAATAAATGGCACTCCCAGTCTTTTTCAGCGAACCTACGTGTATCAATAAAATCTGATATAAACATATAAAAATTTCTTCTGATAGGATAAATTAAGAAACAGAAACGCTCCTCAAATAACGTATAAAAGCTCTCGGAGAGAACGCTGACTGTTAGTTAATTATTAATAGGTACTAACCAAATAAAATGAAATTAATTCTTTCAATTTTCCTTGGAACCACTTCCGTAATAAATGCTATCCCGTCAGAGATTCATTAAAATATGAGAAATATATTAAAATAGACATATAATATATAAATATAAACATATGATGAAAGAGTTTATTACGCACTAGCATAATTAAGCATGCCCGTAAAGGCAGAAAAAATTTAGTCAAATATATCCGCCAAACTGTCTCCAAAACGTTACATAAGAATTCCAAGCATATCCTTATACCGAATTATTTCTTAAATTTCTAGGTACTCTATTCATTAAATCAGAAATGTTATTCAGAATTTTTACTTTGCAGTTCAAATTTATCGCTATAAATTGCAGTAAATGTAAATTTTAAACTATATCTCTCATACTTCCATGTTTTACTTTTCAAAATTTCCAGTATAACTTTCAAGATTTGATAGAACTCGTTTATGATTTTCATCTTAACTTCATGGAGGCTCTTACTTTATTGATTTTTAAAAAGTAATGTATATTTATACAAACGAAAGTGATTCACTTGGGATTTAAATTTCGACGTCCTTAAATTTTATTCTGAATAAATTTTTCGCAGTAAATTAAACTCTCATGAAGGCGGTCGTGAACAAGCAACTACATTCATTTATTCTGAAGTATAATGTATGCTTTGAATGAGAACGTAGCATTTTGATTTTATCATGCATCTCGCAGGTTAATTTTCAGATTAAATATCCTAGAAATATTTTTTACACATTTCAAAATTCTCCAACATTAAAGTAAATTCCTTCAAATTTAATTTCAGGAATTATTTTTATTATTTAAATTTTTAACTAATGGCTTTACCTAATTTTTAGATGCAAATAGATCAAACTTGATTATGTTCACTTTCCAATAGCATAAGTCGCAATTAGGTAATATCTTTTTGCACTTTCTACCATCATCTAAGAAACAAATTTGAACTGAACCACTTATGACACGAGGGTTTGGTTTGGTCAAATTTTTGCTACACGAGTACTAATTAGACCGGGACCTACAGTTTAAAGCCGATTCCGAACGGCTACAAACATCTATGCCAATAGTGGGACTCGAACCCACAAGATCTGAACCGAATGCCAGAGCCCTAGCCATTCGGCCATCATATATTTAAGTTTTAAGCAAAAAATGTTAAAACGTTTATAATTTCATTGAACATTGACTTAAAATGTGTTTGATTCTTAAAATTTCTTAAAAACACAGCTTAAATACACAAATTGCAAAGATAAAAAGCTTTGGTCACATTTAAGGCTGCTGTGTACTAATCTTATTGGAATCGCTCACCTCAATATTAACGTATGCAGAGAGTTTGTCTACTATTGACAGCTACATAAATATTGATAGTCCAATAAAAATGTTATTTTCAGATAGCGTGAACTTTTCTGCACCTTGCAATAGGATTCATTTTATAAATTTCGTCCACCAAAGGAATTTAGGAGAATTTAAAACACACTATATAGGATATTTTCCTCGAATAATTTAAATTTTTATATATTTGCATTGTTTTTTAAAGGCAAAATTCTCCAATGTGTGAAATATATTTATCTATTACGGAGTACATTTTTTATTATACAATCTTTAAATCCAAGTCGGCAATCCTTGGACATAATTTCTTCATAGGTTTATATTGAAGTGAGCGAATCCAATATGGTTAGTACACAGCAACCTTTAAATACTCTGGTTATCGGACTTTGAAAACCTAAAGCAAAACATCTTTATATGTACAGCACTGTAGCAGATCCAGTCTTAAGTCATATACTTTTTTTGGCATAAATTCATTGAAATAAATATTTTTTTAATAAAATGATATTTAAAGCACGTTTATTTGACTAACCTCTTTATTTTTTATCTGGCATTTATATGCTATGAGCTTCAAAACGCTAGTTTTCCCAGTCGATCAAAGTAAAGTACTAACTGAAAAATATCCAACGAAATATTCTCTCCTATACATAAAGTAGATATTTATCCTAACGAATCGTACGAAATATAAAATTATGAATGATATTTACCCAATTTTCAGATGATCACCAGGAAAGTTAACATGCAGACATTTTTGTGTAAAATATAAAATTTCCAAAAGGTGTTTCACTATCTTGACTCGTAGAAACGACGATTAAAAATGTTTCATTAATAATAGAGGAATGTAAACTTTACCAGAATAGTTTAAATTCGTAATCAGAAAGTGAATGAGAATTTGAAGTGCACAAGACACTCTGTGAAAAACGAATTCATAATGTATTTATACAGAAGTATTGTGCTGCTAGTATAAAGGAGAGTTAAAGCGGATGTTTACGATATGCTGATACAATTTAAACTGATTGAAATATTTTAAATGCATTCTGTGCACACACACACACACACACACACACACACACACACACACACACACACACATATATATATATATATATATATATATATATATATATATATATATATATATATATATATATATATATATATATATATATATATATATACACGTACATACATATATACACCCAAAGAGGTACGCAACGATAAGTAATCCTACGTAAATAACCCGCAATAGTCTCGTTAGAAGAGACTACCTGAAATTTTTTTTATATTTTTTATTTCACGAAACCATTGTCTCGATCTCAGAATGTTATGTTCATACGTATAAAGCATTTACATTTTCTGTCGTTTATAACTCTTTTGGATGGAGGAAAATATGCCTCTTTCATTGAAACTATTGTTCGGGTCTCAAAATACTACAGTCATACATTTAATGTATTCACCTTTTCAGCCGTTTATAATTCCTTTGATTTCAGGAAAATGTGTATGTTCAGTCAAATTTGGACCACACATTCAAACAGACACCAGGAGGAAACGCTCAATTTAAGTCTTAAGCTAAAGATTAACATTTTTGCAAAAAAAATTTCTGATGAGTAGACACAGTACGATAAGGCTATTAGTTGAACAGCTTTCGTGCTTAGGTGCTTTTATGGTTTTGTAGTCATCCAGCCTAATACGAGAGTAGACACTTATTCTCATAATTCATCATTTTCATGTACAAAGTCAGTATAAACATCTTAACTCTCATAACTTAAGTTTATGAATATTTTTTAATAGATGTTTACATTATTTGGTTCAGTAGTAGTACCGTTATTAGCACATGAGAAATGAGCAAATATTTAATTTAGTGAGTTTTTCAGCCCTCAGGAAATCTATCATTTAAACTTGTAAATGATGCTTGGATGCAACAACAACTAGTTTTATATCACTTAGTTCTTACAATAACTAAATTCTTTAAAGTGGTGTTTTGAATTACGAGTTTAATTCGTTCCTTGACGGAGTTCGTAACTCGAAGTACTCGTATGTCAAATCAATTTTCGCCATTGAAATTAGTTGAAAGGCCATTTAACCGTTCCGCCCTCCCCCCCCCCTCTAAAAAAAGAATAAAACATGCAATTTTTTGTTACATCATTTTAAATACGAAAAATGTATATATAAATAACATATAGTGTATAAAACACAACGCAATAGACTGTACTGCAATGAACTAATTTTATTAAGTATAATACATGTCATAGGGACATGACAGTAGTGTCACGGCCAGGGGCAGGAGAATTGAAAATTACAGGACGAAGTAAAATAATTGCTAAATGCAAGAAAGAAACATGGCAAATGACGGGCAATAAAAAGAGAAGGGAAGAAAGCCAGCAATATACCGAAACGAAATTTAGAGATTGTGTTTGTAGCAAGAAATATAAGATAAAAGTTGAAGAGGGTGAGTTGCACGAATAGAAGAAAAGAAGAAAGGGAATACTAAATTTATGATGGCTATAAAACAAGCCACCCCGTTTGAAGCCGAAGCATGGGAAAAAGTTAAATTTGAGGGAGAATTTTATAAATCCCGCCCTCTATGCGCATTGGTAAAAAGGGGATTGAGAAGAGGCAGCCACGGACGAATGGCGATACCATGGTAATAATATGACCAATGGAAATTATAAGAGGCGGAGTCAACATTAATAAGAAAATAATATGAAATAAGAAGGCACAGATAACCTAAGAATGAGAGTTAGTCAGACTTAGTCAGAAGTTTTTGAGATATAGAAGTGGTGTCAAGGCACATATACCTATGAGGAGGGTGAGTTAGAAGTTTGGAGATAGAAGTTGTCGAGCGCCCAGTGTCCCGTGCCGAGGGTCTGCAAGGAGTGACAGAGTCAGAGAACCGATGATGACAGTGCCCAAGTGTCCCGTGTAGAGTGTCTGCCATGATTGATGGAGCCTTATACCAGACAAGAAAGTGCCCTAGTTCCGTGCGATGATAAATACAACGAAGTTCGTCATTACGAGTGCCAGCTGCCCATAGTGATTCAACAGTCATCTTCCGAGGTACCGACTTTGCGTTTCCTTTTTATATTACTATCATTGCTTCTCAGTGTGTAGCCTTAATAATTAATATAGAGCGCGATGAGTATATTGTTTGAATATAAGATGTTAAGGAAATGACCGATAATTCGTAAAAACAATTTAATTAATATGAGGTTATGCTTATATATGTATGAATTAATTTAGTAGTAATGAAGTTGAGAGTAATATGTGTAGATGAAGTACGAAAGATCGTCATAATAATTGAATGAATTAAATACATGCGTCGTTGTAATGAAGTTGAGAGTAATGTGTGTAGATGAAGTACGAAATATTGTAATAATCATTGAATGAATTAAATATAGGTGTTGTGGTGAATTAATTTAGTAGGAATGAAGTTGAGAGTAATATGTGTAGATGAATTACGAAATATTGTCATAATAATTGAATGAGTTAAATATATGTGTCGTAGAGAATTAATTTAGTAGTAAAGAAGTTGTGAATAATGTGTAAATGCCGGAGGAAATATTTAGTAACTTGTAGCGTATTATTTATGTGTTTTAATAATCAATAAATTAATTTGTCAGTATAAACCACAGATGTTTCCATTATTTGGGAATCACAAACAATCAATGTACTAACCACAATCATTAAGCAATAAAATCATAATCATTAATATAATTAATATCTAATAAACCCCAACATACAATCTTATTTTCTCACTGCCACAATACACAACATTTACTGTGGAGATCAGACCACTTGAAGATGCTGACGGAGGTGGAAGAGGAAGGATGAAATGCGTAATTCAATCTTATTTGCTGATTTTTGCCCTTTTAGTCACGCTTTCCTCACTTTCCTCTGCAGGTGTTTTAGTAAAAAAAAATTGTCCAGTAAGGTTTGTTTCATCCCCCTCCTCCTTTCAGAATGTTTTGAAATGAGAGGTTGGACGCTGCTCGATATCGGTAGCAAGATGACCCGTATGATAAATGTTGAGAGTTAATCTCTCGGTTTAAGACTGGAAAGTAGTGTTAGAATAATATGTATATAATTGTACTAGCTGAAAACCCGCACTTCGCTACGGAGTACATTCAAATTAAATACAACGGTCAATGTATGCAATTAATGCCAAAAAATTAATATATATACATTTATAATAAATACGACGATCAATGTATACAATTGATATAAAAAATATATATATATTTATAAAAAAATCGTAAGGGATATTTTTATAGACAAAATAATGTAGAAGAAAATATTCAAATTAAATGTAATAGGGCATACTAAAGAATATAGTACAGTTAATATAGTACAGTTTGCGGAACATAATATCTTTTATTGTATTTAAATATTTTTTTGGATTATGTCCAATCGTCGGCCGCATTAGCAAGAAAAATTTTTTTTTTGTCTATTTAGTTGTTATGCAAATGACGATAAATTTATTTAAAGCACCAGAAAAGGAAATCAGGTGGTCAGCATTGAATAAATTAAATTCTAAAAATTAATCTTTGACAATTCACCAAAACTCAGACAATGGAGGTAAAGATTCGAAAAAGATCTGATTTTAAAGGAATTTGAATGATCTTTCTCGTGATATAAATTTTATAACCCTGGAATTATTATTTTAAATGCAAACTTAAAAAAGTTACTAAAACAGCTTAAAAATTTAACTTAAAAAAATCTAAGAAGAAATTTTCAAAAATCTTTCTTAGTGCACCCCTACACTATAAGAAGAATCGCCTTGCAAAATTGCAGCCCTTTAAGTTCAGCGGTTTGGTCTGTGCGTTGTATGTCAGTCATTGAGTCAGTCAGTTACGGAACTGTTTTATATATATAGATTGTATAATAATTGTACATAAAGGTTGTAAATATTATATGTTTCTCGTTTGCTCATTTTACGAGAACGTTGCATGGTGTTCGTTCCGCGAACTATCGGTGGAGTATCTGAAGCTGGCTCGTAACCCAAATTTTAGCTCGCAACCCAAGGCAAAAAAGTGTCCAAGAGACTGCTCGTATCTCAAAAACTTGTAAGTCGGGACACTCGTAACTTGAGGTACCACTGTATGTATTAAACATAGAAATTTTGTTTAAAGCACATAGTGCATGTTACAGTCTTAGATACAGACGTGCATTAGATTAATTATTAGGCTTCGAACTAGAATCTGCGGGTTTGAATTCCGCGCTACGTACTATGAACGTTTGTGACCATCCTAAATCGGCTATAAACTATAGGTACCAGTCTACTTAGCCCTCATGTTGCAAGATGACCGAAGCATCCTCATCCAACAAACCGTTTTAATAGATACAAATTCACATTTTGTGTAATTTAAAAGTGTTTAAAAATAACACACCAAGCAGCCGAAACATAAATATAATTACCTAATGGAATATTCGTATTACTGAAATGAATAGCCTTCAATCCAAAAACATAGATCGTATTCTTCAGAAAGTTTCTTCTAAAATCTGGCTTCTCGCAGTAGTTCCTGCAAAGTATACTGCAGAGTGGGGCATCACGAACCTGTTTCTTTAAAAGCGGTGACTGACTTGTGACAAAACGTACTGTGTGAATTCCCATAATAAAAAACTAGCATCTGCTCAGAGCAGCACCATTAGGCAAAGCGTTAACGCGGATTGGTGTTTCAGAAATACTTGTATCTACAGGGAGTTAGGAATCCCTTCTATTCGAAATTATCTCAAAAATCAAGCTATCTATATATTTAAGTTGCTAAGCCGACTTTTTGGGCAGTCCGTGAGAGAAAACTACTGAATCAATTTACTTCATTTTGGTCTTAAACGAAAGATTGTAATCTGTAGATTTGTCAAATTTAGCTTTTGTAACTGCAATTTTTATTAATGAGCTATAATTTACAATTAAAATTTGATTTCTGCGTATGCTCAGTGGCATGTTTCAATCTGGCTTTAGAAACTCACTCTTTCTGCGCATGTTCAGTGACATGTTTCAATGCCGAGGAGCCTCTCTAGATCTTTATCTCTCTAGCCATTTTTATTTTTATGATAATTATGTTTGTGAAATATAAGATAAAACCCGATGGAAATTGTTTATTTCGCGCTGTTTAATTAGCGATAATTTACAATTTAAAAATTTGCTTTCTGCGCATGCTCAGTGACAGTTTTAAATCTGGCTTTAGATACTCACTAAGCACGAGGCCGCTTAAACATTAATTTGTTTCTGAGCATTATTATGATTTTCAACATTTGGCAATGATATGTTGAGTATAATTTGTGTATTAGTACATTTATTTACTATCTAGCCGTCATGTTTTGACGGGTACCAACTAGTTAAATTTTATAACTCAATTGACAGTGAACTTTTAAAAAATCTAGCAGACCCCACTAACAGGAAAAGTCTCGTGCCATCCTGAGTCTTTCGTCTTGAAATTCTTTGTTTGTCCTCGTCATTTAAATATAATATAAAAAAATATATAAATAAATACTTGGCTTTGCCAAAGCAAAAAACATTTAAATATTTTATAAAATAACATAAAAATCTATTTACTATTCTTAAACTTCCTTCTAGCACTTATATTTTTGTCTCTGAGTAAATCCTTTTGGATTTGCTCAATTTCCTAGTATTAGAACTCACAGATTCTGAACCTTATCTCTCTATCCAATCCCTTTTCTTCCAACTCTCCCTACTTGCCAATTGAAAACCAGCTTACATACAGCCATTGACTCCACCCCCATCAGTGAAACATCACGAAGATCCTGGAGACATCCAATGAGAACTCTTCTCTTCACCCTCCAATCTTCTGACCAAAAGACTTCTGACCAAAAGACTCCTCCGGTACAGAATGATCATTACATTGCAAGTCAGTGGAAGTTGAACTGAACTTTCTGAAGTGGATCCGCCTTTGAGATGAGCAATCAAAATGGACATTTGCGAAGAAATATGGGTGCACTTGTAGTATAATGCTTGTCACGAGCGTTACATTACAAAGTTATTTTACAAGTCAATTGCCGTCTTATCTCAAGCAACATATTATCGATTGGATTCATGACAGGTAAAAATGACTTACTAATAGACGTAACTTTTGTCCATATTATGTGAACTGAGACTGAGATAATTCTTGTCGTGAATTATGAAACACTATCTTGCTGATTTGCATGTCATGCCAGTTATTATTTTTCTACTTGAAAAACATCACGGAAGGGCCTGAGCTGTCAGAATTTTGTCTCTAAAAGTATTTTAAATCTCCTCCTTTATCTATAATTCTTTTCATTCATTTCTGAATCTTAACGAATACTGATCGACCAGCTTCAGTAAACAGATTTCATATGCACGTTCGACAATCATGGCGCTCTGTATGTCGATATATGGCAGTCATGATGTTTTTCAGGAAACCTGCCTGTATCAATAACATCTGCTATAAACATATAAAAAAATTCTGATAGGATTAATTAAGAAACAGGAGCTCTCTTCAAGTAAAGCTTAAAAAGTTTCGGAGAGAACGCTGACTGTTAATTAATTATTAATAAGTACTGACAAAATAAAATGAAATTAATTCTTTCAATTTTCCTTGCAAACACTTCCGTAATGAATGCTTTACCAAGAGGGATTCATTAAAATATGAGAAAAATATTAAAACAGACGAATAATATATAAATACAAACATATAATGAAAGAGTTTATTACGCAATAGCATAATTAAGTATGCCCTTAAAGGGAAAAACATGTAGTGAAATATATCCGCCAAACTGTCTCCAAAACGTTACACAAGAATTCCACGCATATCTTTCTACAGTATTATTTCTTAAATTTCTCGGTACTATATTCATTAAATCAGAAATGTTATTGAGCATTTTTCCTTTGCAGTTCAAATTTATCGCTATAAATTGCAGTAAATGTAAATTTTAAACTGTATCTCTCATACTTCCATGTTTTACTTTTCAAAATTTCCAGTATAACTTTCAACATTTGATAGAACTCATTTATCATTTTCATCTTAACTTCATGAACGCTCTTACTTTATTGATTTTTAAAAGGTAATGTATATTTATGCAAACGAAAGGGATTCACCCGGGATTTAAATTTTGACGTCCCTAAATTTTATTCTGAATAAATTTTTCGCAGTAAATTAAACTCTCATGCAGGCGGTCATGAACAGGCAACTACATTCATTCATTCTGAAACAGAATGAATGCTCTGAATGGTGACGTATCAACTTGATTTCGTCATGCATCTCTCTGGTTCACAGGCACTGGTTAATTTCCGGATTAGATATCCGAGAAAAAAAATTTGCGTATCAAAATTTTCCAAGATTAAAGTAAATTCCCTCAAATTTAATTTCATAAATTATTTTTATTATTTAATTTTTTAACTATCTAGAAAGGCATTACCTAATTTTTAGTTGCTAACCAGTTTCGACTTTGCTTATGTTCACTTTCCAGAGGCATAATTAGGTAATGTCTCTCGGCACTTTCTACTATCAACTAGCAGGCAAATATCAACTAAACTACTTTCGAGATGAAGGAGTGTTTGTCGTGGCGAGACAGCGAAGATATTCCACGGCTCGAAGAAACCGTCTTACTAACCACTACTCAGGAAGCTTTCAATATCTGTGCAGTTCGGTCACGATTCAGGATTGAATTAAGACAGTTGTTTGTTCAATGTATAAAAATCAGATGTTGGTATGGAGGTTTGGCAAGTGGTGGTTTTTCTATTTTAAAAATGATATTTTGTCTCAGTATTTTTAGTTCTATGCTTTAAGTAAAGCGCAGGATATCTTCTGCCTATTACTCCAAAGTTTAAATTTGCATCACAGGACTCTTGAAAGTCTCCAAAGGTTAGTCAGGCGAAGACGTGGATTCCTTTAAAAACGCAGGTTTACAGTTTGAGTTATCCTACAATATATTAAGGTTGTAAGCTTCCTTTAGGACGGTGAGCTGTATTTGCGAAATGAGAGTTTAGAGTGTAAATTCAGTAATTTTTAGTTTTTCCTCATTAAACTGTTAATTTCTGGTATAATATTCTAAATGAAAAGCTTAATACATCCAACTGAAAATTTAGTCTATAGCCAGTCTTGGGCAATAGTCAATTTTCAGGCTACAGCATATTAGCTGTGGGCGTCGCTATGACGATTCACTATTGTCATCAGTATGTTTAATTCTTTAGCACTGACTGTCACATCTAGTACTGTGGGATCTCCAGCAGGACTCTATTCGTAAGTCTTAAAGTAGTAATTCCTGATACTTTCTAAAGTCGATTTTAAGGAACTGTCACAATTTTATTGTTCATCACAGGTTTCTAGCAGGTAAGAAGTTGCATGCAGCATATTTTATACAGTACTTTGGGTGGGTCTAATAAAAGAGATTAAATTTAAAAATTAAAACTGATTTTTTCATGTTAATAAATGCATGGATTTTCTTAAGATTCGATTTCTTTGCAAGACACGCGTAACCATTTTGGTTAATCTAAGATCCTAGGACCCTGCTTATTATTTGTGCACTGCAAAACAAAAAAGTTACAAAAAAACTACATATTGTCTGAAAGAATATCAACTTAATGGTTTATATTTTTAACAGTCTTAAACAAAAGACTTTAACAAACTTTTTCTCGGTGAAAAATTGAAAATCTGCCTAAGTTGTATTTCTGTTTTAATTTAACTTTATTTAGTAGTAAAAGAAATTCTTTTCACACTAAATATTAGAACATTTTTTATGGCACGGTTAATTTAGGATAATCCATATTTACCTGCTCTGTGTGGATTTAATTGATTCAGATAATAGGGAATTCAGTGAATTTGACTGCATCAACTTTCAATAAAATAACATTTAAAGGAATAGATTGATAGATCCAGCAACACTCCATAGAGACGTAAAATTGGTTTGAAGCTTATTCAAGAAAACATTCCGTATAGTTTGAGAAATTTACTTGGAATTTTTGGCTTTTAATGACAGAAAGAGTAACAAAATACTGAAAAGACTAACTGGATTAAATTTATACTAAATCTAATAAGTATATATAAAAATAATCCTTTTAGACTTTCCACATTATAAAGGATTATAGAAAACTAAAACATTCATTTCAGTTTAAGAAATCCTATCTTTCGTACTAAAAAATTTTTAATAAATTTATATGCATATCGTTTTCTTAGCATTTTAAAAACCGATCTTTGAGCACAGGATATAAAATATTTATAGACCATAATAAAGGTACTCTGAATAAATTATGTTCTTTCACGTTGTTTCTAAACATGTCATACTGAATTTACATTTTTGCTTTTGTTTCTGAAACATTCGGTATGATTTTCCAATTCCCGGGCTTATTCTAATTCAGATTGCAAGTCTACAATATTTTGTCACAAATTAAGCAAAATTTATTTTTTAAAATACAAAGGTTTCGAAATGATAAAAAAATAATTTTGTTGTATCTAGATTATAAGTTGTCATTTTATGTTTGTTTCATTCAAATAAAATTTGTCTACGAGCATGGTTATTTTACTTATATTGTAAGTTGATTTTGGAAGCATCTGAGAAAATTTAGTAAAATATGAAAATACATTAATGTAAGCCCACAATTCATGCGGATTACGTTCTTTAATGTGGAAAGTGAGGTACTCCAAAATATTATACAGTAGTTAATTTTTAAGGTTTTTTTGTGGTTTTAATTTTACAGATGACTTCCATAGAAATTGATTGCTCAATTTTTGTAGAAATATGTTAATTATAACAACCTTTGTCCAGAAAGTTCAGTGAATGACGTCATACTGCTCACGGTCGTAAGAGTTTGCAACCGGCGCATACCGTGCCGGGCAGCCGAAGACTGGTCTGAACCAGTTCCTAAGCGGAGGCGCTGCGAGTTAGCTTATTGTGTGGAAACAGATCACTGTAGAGTGAAGGTGTTGTGCGCTCGGTAGAAATTAAAAATGAATCAGCGAATGAATATACGGTTCTGATTCAAACTTGGAAAATCAGCGAAAGAGACTCATGAAATGCTGCTAAAAGTTTACGAAGAACGTGCTGTCACCTTCAAGTGCGTGTATGTGCGGTTTAAACGCTTCCGAGAAGGGCGGGACGCCATTGAAGACTCCCCCCGAAGTGGTTGGCCTGCAACTGCACGCACCCCAGACAACGTACAGAAAGTGAAGGAATCGTTGGCCAAGGATCATCGTGCGACAGGGTGAATGATGGTGAAGGAAGTGGGAATTGGTCGAGAGATGGCCCACCTCATACTGATCCTTTATTTGGGTAAACACAAGCTTTGCTCCCGACTTGTGCCCCACACTTTGACTCCGAAACAAATGCAAATTCGGCTTGACGCCTGTGGAGACTTCATCGATATGGCGGATCGAAACCCAAATGTCCTGAAAACCACTGTCACGGGTGACGAGACCTGGTGTCAGAAATATAACCCCGACGGCAAGCGTCAGGGTATGGAGTGGCGGGGTACAGGGTCGCCGAAAAGCAAGGAGGTGCGAAGTGAGAAATCCCGCATCAAGACAATGCTCGTGGTGTTCTTCGACACTGTGGGTCTCATCCATAAAGAATTCCTCTCTGAGGACACCATGTTAAATGTCGCTAAGTACGGGGATATACTGAAACGTCTGCTGCAACAGATCAATCGGGTAAGCCCCCAGTACGCCAAGCAAGGCAACTGGACCCTGCTTCACAACAATGGAAATCAAAAATACAAATTTAAATCAGCCCTGAAAGGTCACAGGTTATCGGACATTTTGGACATCCAACGTAATGCTACGACACAGCTGAAAGCCATCCATAAAGACGACAACGCAGGGAGTTTCCAAGACTTGAACAGCCGTCCTACATGTGCATTACCGCCTACGGGGATTACTTCGAAGGACAGTAACAGCTGTTTCATGTGAAACAAAAATCCATTGTGACTATAGACACATTCACCGAACTTTCTGGACAAAAGTTGTAGTTACAAGCCAACCACCCAACACAAACACACACACATATATGTATACAGGTGGTTATCAAAATGATGGAAACACCTATCTATATCAGTGGTGTTTATGGATGTGCTTCGTATTCCTTAATAATCAAGTCTGGCCACCAGCATTTTTTATGTAATATAGTGTATGTATTATTCTACTGTTAGGTAGCAGTAATGAAGCTAAGGGCATCGGGCTTTTGGGGGGAACAGCATAAAATGTAAAACTTTGCAGACCTTGCGAAAAGGAGAAATTCTTTGAGCGCGTTTAAATTGGAGTATCTGTTACTGCAACCCCCAGGATAATTGGTGTTTTTTGACCTATGGTATCGAAAGTCATGATACCATACAGAGTGCAAGCAAAAACATCCTTTGTAGAACAGAATAGTAGATAAAAGGGAGACCTGAGTGAAAGAGACGGAAGGTGTATTGAAGTGGATTGCGACATAAAGAAAGAAAATAACTGCAACTAAAATGACCGAAGAGCTCAATCTGCAACTGCATGTTCCGGTATCAACCATCAGAGGTAGAAGGGAACTTCACAAACAACACTTTACGGAAAAGTAGCTATTCCCAAACCACTAGCAATAGATGCCAATACAAAATATCGTCCCCAATGTTGCCACGAGCGCAAATCCTGGTGGGGCAATATGTCGAAAAACAACATTTGGTCCAACGAATCATTTCTGACATTTTTCCTCGCAACAGAACGTGCGTATGTCTGGAGAACACCTACACAAGCGTATGATTCTGGCTGTGTCATCTCAACTGTGAATCAGGGAGATAGATCTATCAGGGTTTGGGCATCTCATGGTTTGGGCATCTCATGGCATCTCATGGTTTTCTTGAGGACCTATTGTAACCCTAAAAGGGAGAATGAATGGTAAGGACTATGTCGAATTTTAGCTTACTAGTCCATCCTGTGGTGCAAACATTATTTCGTGCAGGAGATGGTGTTCTCAAGGATGATAATCCCCCTATACATGCAGCTAAATCTATCAAATATTGGTTTGAAGAGCATGAAAAAGAAGTCAAATATCTTATCATGCCCTGTACAATCTCCGCCCCCCCCCCGACTATATATCATCCAACCACTGTGATCTGTGTCAGCGGATAGAGTTAGGTATTGATATCCACCACAGAATCTCTACAGGAACTTTTATAGTTTTTCCCTGAAGAATGGTATAATATATTCTTAACCACTATTCAATACCTTTATAATCCAATTCCAAGGTGAATCAGGTGGTATTACATGAAAAGGTGATTCTGCGCCGTATTAATAAAGATTTTCATGCTGTTTCTTGGTGGTTCCATTATTTTGATAACCACCTGTGTGTGTATGTATATAAATAAATAAATAAATAAATATATATATATATATATATATATAATATTCATGGCACAACAGTTCGAATTGCTTTTCAGCACTATGGACCAAGGCCTGCGGTGCCTATTTCCGCTTTCATGAAAATGGGCTTGTGGTGCCATACAGCGTATGTCTCGGTCAGGTGGTCAACCGGGCGCAGGACCCCTAGAGTTAGTTCCCAAGCACGCTTGGTCCTCATTTTATCAACAAACTTAAGGGATAAAAGGCATAAGTCGACCTTGTCCAGTCGCAGGGTCGGTACCCTGAACCTGTGGTGTGGCAGCTTGTCGCTTTTAACCACTACGCCACCGGGCGCTTGTATATTTATTATATATATATATATATATATATATATATATATATATATATATATATATATATATATATATATACCTTAGTTGAAATTTAGCATATCTAGTAAATATTTTGTTCTTCTAAATCAATATTCTATGAAATACGTATACATATCACGTCGGGAATTTTTAAGATATGAAACTACACTTTTACACTCTCATAGAAGTCCTCAAAATTTCCTCGAGCGATCCTCCTCAGTACGTATCAAGTGGGTAATTAATATTTTGCAGTCCTATCACTGAACCAATGTATTTTTCAGATCCCATACTATCGTGGAAAGACTGTTCTGATGTCCCAATTTCTCGTTCTCATTTTAGATTTCTGGATACACGCCAATGAACTGAAAGGTCCTATGCATTCAGTTTCATTCCTTCGAGTATGACTACTTGTAGTTGAACACTTTCCACTGCATGTAACTTCAATATGACACGGTCGTTACGTTCTTAGAAAATGCCGTGTTACGCGAACTCATGGAATACAGAACAAACATATTGTAAAATAGTTTTGTTGACTAAGAGAAATGCTTCTTAAAGCAATAAGTAGCTGATCAGATGTATTATGTATTATTAATTTTACGTAATGTTTCATTCTTCATTACTGCTAAACAACATTAAACGAGGGTGTATACTTTCAGGCAATATATGCTCATTAGGGTGGAACGAAAAAAAACTTCTTTTTGAATTTCAATATGCTCTAGTTTTCAAAAGTTGCCTTTTAACAAAATAAAGACGGAAATTAAATATTAGCGTAATTGGTGCCTGTTTTCAGTTAGCGCAAGAAGAGCAAACTTTTGGTTTTTATTAAATTTTTGACAAATTTCGCAATTATTTTGAAATTGAATACACTTGTAGTACAAAAAAGTAGCAAAATATGTAATTTAAACATTTCTTTTAGTCATGAGATCTGCTAAACAGATTATATAATACGTTTTACTTCATAAAAATAGTACACATAAAGGCACTTAAAAGATACTCGAACATCACGGTGGAACGAAAAAAATTTTTTCGGAATTTCAATATGCTCTAGTTTTTAAAAGTTGTCTTTTAAAATTGAAATTAAGAATATAAAATTTTTCTGCTCTACAAAAATATTTTCAAGTGCCGCAAAGGGCTTCAAAATGGATATTTTTATGAAAAAGTGATTATATTTGTATTTTTTGTTAATTTCTTTTATAGTATATTAAAATAATATATATTTTCTGTAAATAAAATATTCAAAATATGATATTTTGACAGAAAACTTGCATATTCTAAGTATTTCTAATTTTTAGATGCCATAACAGAACAACTGATTTTGTGGAATTTCGCGATTTTCATCATATTAATTTTACATTAGCATATTCTTATAATACACATTGGAATGAAAGAAAAACAATTTTTAATTGACGGACCTTAGTTAAAATAAACAAATCACACTTATTTAGAAAAATATTAATGTGATGTCTGTTAAGGCAAAACACTATTTTGAAAAAAATATTCATGTTTTTCAAAAGCCCATATTAATCACACATGGTTTCCATTACTTATTTCACTGACACATTGAATTGCTTTTTTGGTTCAAATTTTGGCATTATTTTTTGAGAATGTATTTTTGTTTTTATCAATGCATCTCTTGGAGAAGTACAATATATATATATATATATATTTGTTTTTGAGGTGTGAAGAGTGTCAAGTTCAAAATCGTAGTTTTGAGAAAAACGGGACTGAAAAAATAGGGCTTTTCTAAGGGCAGTTTTTTTTAAGTTTAATTTTAAAATTTTTTTAAGTATTTTTTTCCAATTTTACTTTTTTTGAGTAAAGTCCTTTATTGGGACATAATCACTTTAACAATAACATGTTTGTGTTTCACATATCACAAATTTTCTCTGATAAAAAAAAAAAATATAAAAAAAAAAAAAATATATATATATATATATATATATATATTTAGGCGTGTAATTGGACTTAGCCTTCTGTACCCTGCAGTAGCCCTTGATTTTTCAATCAAGTCTGGTTTGATAATTCATTTTTGTCCATTTTGGACTTAACACCCTTTGCACAGCAAACACAGATGTGTGTGTGTGAGAGAGAGAGAGAGAGAGAGATAGAAATAATATAAACGCCACACCAGTTTCAATATATATATGTGTGACTTTGCTGTTACGAATCAACCATTTTACGTCTATATGTTATTAGTAGATTTGTTGTCGAACTTTTGCATGTTTATAACATTTGTATGTTTATATCATGGTAATTTATTTTCAGCCAATCTCCATACATCATTAGTTTTGGGCCTTAAAAGTTCTTTCCAATTTTTGCACTAGCTTTACTCCAAGACTAGAGAAAGAACCTTTAGATATCCAGTTGTGAGGAAATACATGGACATCAAATATTCAAGAACAGTTTTTCTACCTTTGGAACGAGACATACCTTCGCACCATTAACCTCCTCTTGTCTGACGGCAGTTTAAATTTTAACAGAACCGATAGATATTTGCAAATTTTAAAATAAAATACGAGTAAAAATTCAAAAAGTTTTTTGTTTTCGATTTAAAAAAAAGATTTCGGAAGGTTTAAATTGGAAATTGGAAAGGTATGTATTTAAAATCTTTTTATAAAAAAATTGCAATACATAAAAATTCCCATTTAAATTTTAAAAGTTATTTTTCTGTGATACTTTTTTAACCTTCATATTCTAACGCAGGTTTTGCATTTTCCATTAAATCTGAAACATTGTTTAAATTCGTGTTATTGTTCCTCGAAAATTATTTAAAATATGTCTAAAAGTTATGAAGGAGCGTGATCCTCGAGTATTACTATCGGTAAATGAGGAAAACAAAATACACCGATTTTGCATTTAGAAAATTTGATAGAAAATCATGACTGTGAATAAATTAACTCACTTCTAGCCATAAGTTAAAAACACGCATGATAGCATATTATTTATTATGTGGGGTAATGACAAAGACAGAAAATGTTCGGAGAGCTCCAAATTTTTAAGTTTGTAAGAATCTGTGGTGTTATCCTCTTCTGATTTAGAAATATTTTTCTAAAAATAAGACGATTTAGGGGGTCCGGGACACATTTTGAAATTTTTTTTATTTATTGAGTTAAAATTTTAAATTTTTTTGTGATGGTTAACCATATTATTTGTAAACAAAATCACATCATAAAAGTTTTCAAAAAGTTTTTAAAAATTTAAAAATTTAAATTTTTAATAAAAGTAGGGTGAATTATAATCGTTATAACTCGAAATATTATTTGTCGAATTTCAAAATTTTTTCATTTTATTATACAGAAATATTTCAGTTTTAATTTTGATTCACCATTTTTTTAAATATCAATTTTTAAAAAAAATTTAAAATATTTAGATTAAAAATTACGAAACAAATTATGTAACTTATTTTTAAAATATCATATTTTAAAAAGTAAATATTTTTTTCAAATTTGCTGAATCAAAATTAAAGTAAAATAGTTGAAAAAGACATGTTACAAGTTTCAACCATTTATCTTTAACAGTTCTTGACTTATAACAATTTAAAGACGAGAAAGGGGGAAAAAAAACCTCATGCAGAAAAACGCCCTTACAAGTTTAAACAACGATTGGCTACTATTAGAATGTTGCAAAAAATAATAATTTCTCCTGTTCTAATTAAGATAGAAACATGATTTAAACGTCATTTTAAGCGCAAAAGAGTACAAAAATTTTTAATCAATAAATTGTTTTTCGAAAATTCAAACAATTTTGTGTTCTGGTCCCCCTTAACGGGCATATTTGAGTAATCTTTGTACAAATACGGCATTACTTATACAACTTGGGCGATGAATTACGGTCAATCACACTAAAAAAGTTAATATTTTTCAAAAGTAACTAATAATTTTTGTAACAAGAGTAAAAGCCTGTTTACATAGAATCCGTCAGCATCAGTGATACTCGTATTGAAATATATTTAACCAATTACAAACCTACAAACGATTAGCCACGAAAGTGTTTAGGCTTGTGATTGGTTTAAAATATATCAATACTAGTAACGCTGCCACTCAGGGATTTTATGTGAACAGGCCCATAATCCTATTTAATCAGTCTATGCTTTAATTCTTCTTTTTGCCAATCATGTATATTTTTTTCAGAAAGAAAATCGAAATGTAAGACGAAATATACTGGTAATCCCCGAACATGGCATTTCTATAACATGTATTCTCTCGAACACGATCCGGGAATTGGGAATCTCTTTACCACACGGCATTCTTACATGATTTCGCTCCAACGTGGTCCGAGAGTTAGGAAAATCCCCGTACCACATGGTATTCTTACAACATGGTTTCGCTCTAACACGGTTCGAGAGTTTGGAAAATCCCCGTACCACATTGTATTCTTACAACATGGTTACGCTCTAACATGGTTCGAGAGTTGGGAAAATCCCCGTGCAACAAGACTTTCTTACACCATAGCTTCGCTCTAACACAGTTGGAGAACTAAGGAAATTTCCGTACAACACGGCATTCTTATAACACGGTTTAGCTCTGACACGGTTCACGGATTGGTTCAAGGATCCCCAAACACCGCAATAGAAGGTTTCCAAACTCTTTTCTTCCACTTTTAGAAAATTGCAGAAAGCTGAAAATTCTAGTTTTGCTGATAATAGATATTACACCAAAAAGGTTTGCTGATAATTTTTGCATTAAAGTTTTGCAGGAAATTATTGCTATAATATATTTAAACCCATTACAACACGCAGTCGTTGCAACGGGTATTGAACAATATCGGTATCAAATCTATCGAAGCCATGGAGCTATGGAAATTCTTTGTAATTTTGGATCATATAAATCTCATATCTTCATCCATCAAGGAAATAAAAACCCTCAGCATTAAATGCTTGCTTGAAAAATATGTCGTTTTACTCAGTTCAAACAGGAGATCGAATCGAACAAACAGAAAACGCAATCGATACGGTAGCATAATTTGCTAAGTCTCTAGAAGGGGAAAGTTTTGATGATGTGAATTCTGAAGACATTCAAGAATTGTTGGTAGAAGAAGAGGCTAATGAAACAAATTTGGTTTAAATGGAATGTGAGATAGGCTATATTAATTTAGAGAACGACGGCACATATTGAAACGCTAGAGTTTGAAATTTTACCGTAAAAAGAACGTATGATGACGTAAACGTAGCCAAACATTTGTAGTTCTGTTTTCTAAATTCAGGTTCTTCTATTGATATAAGTACCAAAATTCAGGAGAAACTTTGCAAATGCCTTAAATCCATGAAACGAAATTTTTAAAGATCTCTCCTGCTAACAAAAACAAAAGAAAATAAGCTTTTTATAAAAAAGTAGAGCATTGAAATGAAGATGCCACAAAAAGAAATTCAGAGGATGAGAATTAGGGTGGAACGAAAAAAACTTTTTCTTGAATTTCAATATGCTCTAGTTTTCAAAAGTTGCCTTTTAACAAAATAAAGACGGAAATTAAATATTAGCGTAATTGGTGCCTGTGTTCAGTTACAATATATATATATATATATATATATATATATATATATATATATATATATATATATATATATATATATATATATATATATATATATATATATATATATATATATATATATATATATATATATATATATATATATATATACATACATTATATATATATATATATATATATATATATATATATATATATATATATATATATATATATATATATATATATACATATATACATATATATACATACATATATATACATATATATACATACATATATATACATATATATACATACATATACATACATACATACATACATACATACATATATATATATATATATATATATATATATATATATATATATATATATATATCCTTAATAGTTGCCGTGTTCTTAGTATGTACCTGTCATGTAACGCTTTCGGAGCGACCGCTTCATAAATATATCAGCCTATGGCATCCATTTTGTTTTATGAGTTAGGCTTAGCAAGTTAAAAGTAAAGTTCAAAAAGATTATTTGCTATCTAAACCCAAATAATTTATTAGAAACAACGTAATATCGACACAAATCAACTTTATTTCGATTTTTCGGCGGCTGTAATAAACGGTTATGACACTTAAAAAACAGCTCGCGACCGTTTATAAATGTTCTCAGCATAAAATATCCTTTAATTGTAATGTATTTTGATTGTGATCGTAATATTCATTAGAGAATTATCACTTTTCCGCCACGTTACGCGTTATCATAGTGTTTCAATTAAATTAATAACAAGTATTCGTTTTATATACTCAGAACTTAAATATTTGACTCGTTTAATTGAATATTTTATGTGCTAACATGTGGCTTTCATACGATTTTTGATAAAGGATTCTAATATTGTATTTTTAATATTTATTAATGTATTTTTTATATTACTTTTAATAGTACTTTTATAACTATTCCGCCACGTTTCGCTTTATCATAGTGTTTCAGTTAAATTAATAACAAGTATATACTCAGAACTTGAAAATGTAAACAAGAGTGAGACATTCATTCACCGTGATTCATTCATCGTCGTTAATTTAAGGAAAATTGAATCGGAGAATTTTATTCACAGTAAAACAGTCTTTCATTAAATTATTTTTTAATATATATATATTTATACCATATAATATATATATTTTAACCAGATATTACAATAATGTCAAATTTAGTATTTTCTTCAAGTTGCAAACTCGACGCATGCGTAGTAATATGTTCAAAACTGTCTGGACGGTAGCGTGTTTTTCAAAGCGAATACCTAACATAACCGCTAAATTTCCTTAATTTTTTAAAAGAGTTTAATTGAATATTTCTAAATTGCCAACACACGTGGCTTTCATGTGATTTTTCGTAAAGCATGCTATTAAGATGATAATGTTTTTAATTTCTGTTTATTATTGTATTTTTAATATTACTTTTAATAGTACTTTTATAACGATTTGTATTTTACCGTCAAGTTTTGACGGGTACTATCTAGTATATATATAAATATATATAAGAGCTGAAAACCCGCACTTCGCTATGGAGTCCATTCAAATTAAATACAACGGTCAAGATATGCAATTAATGCCAAAATATACATATATATATATAATAAATACGACGATTAATGTATACAATTGATGTAAAAAAACAAAAAAAATATATTTATAAAAATATCGTAAGGGATATTTTTATCGACAAAATAATATAGAAGAAAATATTCAAATTAAATGTAATAGGACATACTAAAGAATATAGTACAGTGTGGGGAACATAATATCTTTTATTGTATTTTAACATTTTTTTGGATAATGTCCAATCGTCTGCCGCATTTGCAAGAAATTTTTTTTGTCTATTTAGTTGTTATGCACGTGTCTATAAATTTATTTAAAGTACCAGAAAAAGAAATCACGTGATCAGCATTTAATAAATTAAATTCTAAAAATAAATCTTTAAAAATTCACTAAAAATCAGAAAATGGAGGTAAAGATTTGAAAAGATTTCATTTTAAAGGAAGTTTTATGATCTTTCTCGTGATATAAATTTTATAACCCTCAAATTATTATTTGAAATGCAAACTTAAAAAAAGTTACTAAAACAGAATAAAAATTTAATTTAAAATAATCTAAGAAGAATTTTTCAAAAATCTTTCTTAGTGCACCCCTACACTATAAGAAGAATCGCCATGCAAAATTTCAGCCCTTTAGATCCAGCGGTTTTTTCTGTGCGTTGTATGTCAGTCAGTCAGTCAGTCAGTGTGTCCGTCAGTTACGAAACTGTTTTATATATATAAATAAAATGCTGAAAGAGAATCTGTAATTAAGATGTTAAAATAGAAACATATCGGGAAAGTAAAATTTATGCATTTGTATGTCTTTTGATTTGTCCATTATATATATTTCCCAAATTACGAAATTAAAGTGAGTTCCTTAGCGAAAGTTATCGCTTCTTTCAATAGCATGATGCTTTTAAGATGCACCTCCCTAAACTCACATATGTTTAAAAAAAAAAGAGAAAATAAAAGTTATCTTAAGACTTCATCTGCATATCAGAGTACCTGTGCAATTTAGAATTCTATCACTGCGCGATAATGTTTGTCTTTCCCTTCCTGCCATCACTCTGAGAAAAACATTGTTTTCCTTTCAACTTTTAGCTTTCCAATTCCAATTTATCGGCAGTCTCTTGCCAGTAAATGCAAGTACCAGCGTCATTATTACCATTTGCCTATCAGATATTCTGAATAACTTTTCAAGTCTCTTGATTTATTCCAATTTGGATTGCATTTGAATCGCAATTCGACCAGGGGATGCTTTAAATTATCGATTGTAAAAAAAAAGGAATAATTCTAGGAGCAATCTTTTGGGTAGTGACTGATTCCAGGTTTCAGCATATTTAAAGTTGGGATAAATGGATTATCAGACGTAAGTATGTCGTTCTTGCAAATCCTATTAAAAATGCAGTCGTATCACTTTATCCATTTCTTTTTCTGTTTATATATATATATATATATATATATATATATATATATATATATATATATATATATATATAATATGAAACGAATTTCAATCGTTCATCTTCATTAACTTTGTCCTACCGCAATAGAGCATTATCCCTCAATTTGACCTAAATACCAAATTAATCTATTAGTTTTCCCTTTAAGCAAGCCACACGCCTACAGGTTATATAAGAAGAGTGTTCAAGAATATGACGTGATCCTCGTGAACTCATCCGAGGTGACGTGATTGGGGTCAGGTGTCACTTTTAAACCAATTGGAAGTTCAGCGAGCCTGTAATCAAGGGCATAGAACTAGAGTTTGGAGGGTCTTCTGAGTCTGATCTCGGGCCTGTGCTGCAGGCTTTTGTGCTGCAGGGTTTTTGCCATTATGTGTTGCTCCGGCAGGCTTTCGGACTGTTCTGAATGTGGTATCCTGTTAAAATATGTCCAAATGTGAAATCCTGAAATAATTGTACAGCCAGCCACGAAGATACTCTTGAAAAAAAACTGTGTAACCAGTTATGTGGAGGATTGTATCTCTCACTTGGACTTCTTTTTGGTTTGACTTCTCAGTCGCCTGGCTCCGGTTCGACAACACCCATTGTCTTAACCTCTCGACGACTACATTATTCTAAGGCTCTACGATTTTTTTCACTCCTGAATTTCATCGACCCCAATATATATATATATATATATATATATATATATATATATATATATATATATAAATAAACGGAAAGATGCCGGCTTCCAAGTTTTACTTATTCTTATCCTAAAATTCACATTTCTAAGAAACAACAACCCTTTTCATTGAACGCAATCTTTAAATGACCGATTTTAAAAATTATATTAGGCCTTTAGCCGCGTGCCGAATTCCTTCCCGAACACAAAACTGCCATGCAAGAATACACGTTTTAAATTAAGGCAAGCATACATGGTGAAGGAATCCACCCAACCACTTTTCTTTCATCCCTGTTCATACTAAACTAATATTTATTAAACATAATAGAATCATTTGGACCTGCAGTCATGTCGGCATCAAAATACGTAATTATCACCCGACAACGTTAAACCAAGGGATTGTCGATCTAATTTGAAGAGGTCCAACTAATTAAAAATTTCGAATCCTTCGATGTCAAGACAGTAACTATCCATTTCATATATGCTTAAAGGTAGAATAGCGCTAATTTTTCACCTCATTGTTCATACTCGCTGCTAGCACGTAGCATCTGTCTTGTTTTTTTACATGTTTTTATTAACTCGCTTTCTTGTTTGTTTGTCCAGTTCAAATCTTGCAATCGATTTTTAACTAACTTCCCGACTAGGTAGACATTTGAAACTTTTAGAATAGCTTAGAATACGATAGCAATGCATTCTTTTGATAATTTTAGCCATCTTTAAGCAGGTTTGAATTCCTTTTCAGCTAATTTTGTTTCGTAGACTGGTGCAGCCATCTATCGACCGAGACGGAAACAAAAAAATAAACAAGTTCACTTCCAATTAACTTCATTTTCTTTCAAATTAATGGGATAATTTAGAAAAAAAATTTAAAATGTATTTATTAATACATAGGATTGTCAAGTTTATATGATTCAACAGAATATTTAAAATCATGGTATACAAAACGTTCTTTTTATCTTGTAATTATTCTCTCCTACTGTTAGTCTGGCTATTGCTTTTTCGTCACCCTGCTGGGGTGGTCACTGAATATTTGAAGTAAGTTAATATCATATCGAAAGTTTTGACAAAACAAAATGCTTTGAATTTTATAGAATTACATAATTTTGATATTTTTATTTATATTTTATTATGACTGAAAAATATATAGCGTGATATTGTCAAATGAGGTCTCAAACAGCCTTCCAAGCCTACACTTACATTGCGTCCTCTTGATTATACCTATGTGTAGTGAGACCAGATTTTCAAAATTAGTTGCTATTAAAAACAACAGAAAGATTTAGATTTTACTCGGAGATAATATGCCAGCGACACCTTCAAATATTTTATCTAATGTTGAACAAATAATATCTGAGATCCAGGCTCCCACCATCTTATTATTTTTTTCCGTTTTACTTAAATATAAATTAATGAGTTTTATAATTTTTAATGTTTTAATAGGAAGCTAATAATTACTAAATCCTATTCTCTTTTAAATTTTAATGTTTATTAATTTTTACATAAAGGAAATACAAATATATATTAACTTTTAAATATAAAGTTTTAGTGACACGATATTTGATGAAAACAAGTGTAGAAGGTAACTAAGACATTTTTTCGCAGTTATTATGCAAAATAAACATACACCCGAAATCTAAAATTCATCGATTTTTAAAATAGTTTGTCCCCATTTGCTTATTTCTTTTCCACTTTTTTTGTTGACATTTTCCTAGTTGAAAAAAAAAGTTGATACTACCAAAACATTTTCATTTGGGGTCGAGTGATTTTTTATTTAAAGAAATTGGGTGGGTGTCGAAAGAATTTGCCCACTACTGGGCTAAAGCATAACGAATCCGACAGTCGATTTCAAAAAGTTATAAATTGTAAAATCTTAACTTGTTGCCAACAAAAGCATTCATCTGAACAAAGTAATTCATCTCAATACAATGGGTCTACTGTAGTATTTTAAATTTTTTATTAAAAAGCATCGTAGACTTTCGTGCATAAATATACGAGGGATGTAAATTTAATAGTGGCAACACAGTTGTAGAGTCCCCCACACTGCAGAATCCATGAAAGCAGCTTATATGACACGTACGTCACATACCTGCCTTACCTCGGAGAGAATGAGCTCTCCCCATAAGCATCACACGCCTGCACAGTGACAGGATGAACACAGCCATGTTTTAGTTACTTGTCTATTGTACGAAATAATTTGTTGCATCGTACTGATGGAAGGAAAATGCTTGTGCGCACATTGTGGTTGATGTGTTTGCTCTCTGTGACTGGGAAATGCTCTACAGTCCCCAATATTCTCCGGATTTAAGGGGACTCACGTCTCTTAAATCGAGGAAATAAGACATTTTCATACTTTTGTAAGTATGAAAATATAACTTTTGACTCTTTGTAACCATTTCAATTTACTCCTAATTTTCTCAAATTTTATGTATATGATAAATTAATATATTTATTATAATAAACAAATTTTCAACTCTCAAAATAATTTTAAATACTTTTTTTTAATGCTTTAGATATACCTTGTTTTTTACTGTATACTGGCTTACGCGCAGAACTATGAAATTAATTTTACACTTAAATGTATAATTCCTGTTTTATATTTAATATAAATAATTCAAAATACAACTGAACATAAAACATTCAACATAAAAATGTTTTTTCAATTTTTTTAAAACTACTCAAAATATACTTAAAATTTCCTTAAAATTTTGCATTAATTTACCCCTGAAAAAAATAACAAAATGTGCAGTGATTGAAAATAATTCTAGTTCAGACGCAATAAAATAACATGATTATGCAGTGATAAAAATTACAAGGAATTATGTTTCATTATTTTTGAGATTTCAGTTGCGGAATGATGCAAAATTACATTTTGAGAAAAATAAGTTTAAAATTTTTCTTACCATAAACTTGATCAGTAATTAAATATTTAGAATATCAATATCTCCGGAACTAAGCGGAATATTTTCATGCGGTTTGCTTTATTTTGTTCAGATATGATCAGGCTTAAATATATATTTTTTTCAAAACATCGAATGTTTTAAAGATTTAAGGGTAGTGAGTCCCCTTAAGTATTTGTGATTTTGATCTCCTCCCCAAGAGGAAGGAAACGCTTCGTGGATTCCACCAGAGATTATGCAAGCTGTAGACCGCTCCATTTGAAGGATCAATAGACCATGTGCTTCCTACGGCAGAATGCAACTTCTAGGAAGTTGGCAACGGGTGCTAAAGAATGCCGTACTACTTGCAAGGGCTATAAAAGTTTCAACCCTGTATTTCTTTTGTATAATTTGTACCCAGTTACCATCATTAAATTTCCATCCTATGTAGTTGTTCATATGTGTTTTGAAAATTTTAGTAATTCTAGAGCACATTACACTAATATTTTCTCAGAAGAAAAATAAAATTAAATTTTGGCCTCAAAATTTCAGAAAATAATGCACTAAATTGAAGTCATAATTATATCAGAAAAAAATAACGGTTCAGTGCGATCTAAACCATAACGAGAACTGGGGTATCTCTATCAAAAAATTATACATCCAAAACCCAAATTTGGTGCCACACGGAACAAAATAATTACACATTTTTGTGTCAGTTACAGTCAACTTTTCCCTTTCTTTTATATTTTAACTTTTTTTCAATTTTTCCCCGATTTTGCCGCAGACATTGTTCATATGTGACTTTAAAGATATTAATAACCCTGCAAAAAATTATTCTAAAGTCATCTTTCTAAAGGAAAAAAAATTAAATTTGGACCTTAAAATTTCTCAATGGTTTTCTTTTCACAAACGAGCTTTGAAAATTTACAATTCAATTCACCTTCAAAAATATGATCTATTCATCCTCCAGCCCACTCTCTTTCTCCGAGAAGAAGAATTCTTTTCTTTCTTCATTTTTTTTTTCTTTTTCAATTTTTCGTTTGCAATTCAGATTGGAAACGAATCGGTCGATACACAAAACAGTGAATTTAAATTTCAGTCTCATTCTTTTCCTTTGTCTTTTTTTTATTATTCTAGCATTCGTGTCATCCAGATTTCTTGATTTATTCCAACTCGGATTTCTATCCGTTTTTATTTCGTATCGAGATTGCAAATCAGAATCAGTAGTCGCTTCTATTTCTCTTTTGTACTCAGAGGGGAATTTTTTGCCTCTTTTTTATTGAAATGTTTACACTGTAGAAATTTACCCCAAAATACGGTTGATACTAGATTTCACTATGTCCTTTCGTTCCGATTAAAATGTTCGTTGTAAAAAAAGAAAGATGTTTCAATACGATGAAACAAGTTTAAAAATGAATTATTTGAAAAAAAAAAAAAACAGAGGTACTGAGATAAAATCATTTCACGTTGGTACGGCGGAGTTTATTGGTAAAACTAAGGTGATATATTAAAAAATTGAAAGAAACTTATTGCATTAAAACAAACACACACATTTTATACGTATATATATATATATATATATATATATATATACTAGCTGAAAACCCGCACTTCGCTACGGAGTAAATTCAAATTAAATACAACGGTCAATGTATGCAATTAATGCCAAAAATATATATATATATATTTATAATAAATTCGACGATCAATGTATGCAATTGATGTAAAAAAAATACATTTATTAAAAAATCGTAAGGATTATTTTTATAGACAAAGTAATGTAGAAGAAAAAATTCAAATTAAATCTAACAGGACATACTAAAGAATATAGTACAGTTAATATAGTACATTTTGAGGAACATAATATCTTTTATTGTATTTTAATATTTTTTTGATAATGTCCAATAATCTGCCGCATTAGCAAGAATTTTTTTTTTGTCTATTTAGTTGTTACGCACGTGACGATAAATTTACTTAAAGTACCAGAAAAAGAAATCACGTGATCAGCATTTAATAAATTAAATTATAAAAATAAATCTTTAAAAATTCACCAACAATAAGAAAATGGAGGTAAAGATTTGAAAAAGATCTCCTTTTAAAGGAATGTTTACGATCTTTCTAGTGATATAAATTTTATTACCCTCAAATTATTATTTTAAATGCAAACTTTAAAAAAGTTACTAAAACAGCTTAAAAATTTAATTTAAAATAATCTAAGAAGAATTTTTCAAAAATATTTCTCAATGCACCCATACACTATCAGAAGAATCGCAATGCAAAATTTCAGCGGTTTGGTCTGTGTGTTGTATGTCAGTGAGTCAGTTACGGAACTGTTTTATATATATATATATATATATATATATATAGGGTGTTGCCAAATTCGACCGACAAATTCAGAGGAGTGATAGTAGGCATCAAGACGAGCAATAATCACACAGGCATGTATGACCGGAAACGCAATCCTGATCAGCTAGAGAATAAACAAAGATGCAGAGACCCCCCCCCCCCACCTCCCTAGAAAATTGCGATACTTCCAGCCATCGAGTGAGGTTGGTAAGAGGTATGGTTCGATTAACCCTAGAATGCCGGAAGTTTTATTTTTCTACCAAAAAAATGTATGTGATATAAACTAACACACATAGCACAGGAAAAATAAAAAAGTTCTTAACACAAATTTTATTGAAATAATTATAAAAAAATAATTTGTTCGAAACGGCTACACCACATTTTCTGGAATTAATTTAAAGAAAGAAATTTTGCCAAATGGCTACATATGGGAACTCTCTTATGTTCTAGAAAACAGAAAATGAGTATATACATAATCCTTGAGTATCTTTTTTTAACACGAAAACACTTTTTTTTATTATGGTAAGTGATATTGTAAGAAACAGTTATTATTTTTGTTGAAGCATAAGGGTACTGAACATTTTAGACATTTAACTCTAGAGAACACTTTACATGATGACATTTTACATCGTTGTTTAGAGTCCAAATGTTCAGGCCAGTGGTCTATTTTATCAAATCGCACAATGTCTGGGGGTCCTCGACAGCTGGGTTTCGCTCTTCGGTTTAGTTTGGGTTCTACATCTCAAGGTTGTCCCCATTCCAGGGTTTTCATTTCCCCACATGAGCGCAAAGTTTCAGCTAATTCGAGTCTGAATTGCGATAACTTCATCATCTTATCTGAATTTACTGTATTGTTACGTACGCGTCTATACAATAACCATGCATTTATGATAGTTAAATCTAATAAGTTATAAAATAACCGAAAGTACCACTCCTTTGATCGCATTATAATGTTATATCTACCAAGAAGGCTGTCTAGAAGGTCGACAACCCCTCCCCCATGTGCTTATTGTAAATGGATATTACATTAGGGCATGATAAAGTCTTTCTACATTTGGCTTTTCTATCATACCGTTCAATTTCCTTCACAGGATTTGTAACTGCAAACGTCGACAACACAACCACAGGCTGCCCTGCCATGCCAAATTAGAAATATCATATCCATCTATGTTGGCAACAAAATCAGTAATTGTGCCCTTCGGTTGTGATTTCATTTCATGATCAGTGGGCAATTTACAATCACGTATTCTATTTGGACGCACAGTTCCAAGGCATAATATACCATTTGTTTTGAAATATTTCACTAAGTCTATAGATGCATAATAATGATCAAAGTACAAATTGTGATTAACATGTCGCATTACTGAACGCATTAATCTAACCACCACATTGCCACTAGCTCCCAAATCGGGTTCATTAGAGAGACGACTCTTGTTATTTTTCTCTTTCGGTATAAATCTCAAAATTATATGCAAAACCAGATGCACCACTTAGGGATCACAGCATTTTCTGATATTTACAACCAATGGCCAGATGCCCAGCTCTTAGTGCTTTCTATTGACATTTATGTGAGTGATTTCAAAGAAATCAACTAAAATGATTACTAAACACATGAGGTAGACTTTTGGAAACATTAAATGTAGCCAATAGGAAGGATTTAAAAAGTGTTGTCAATTGGCTACACGATGCACTGTAGGGTTAAGTAAACAGCGCCCTCCATCGTCAGGTTTGGGTTTCCGGTCATACATTCCTATCTGATTATTGCTCAACTTGATACCACCTATCACCCTCTGTATTTGTCTGTCAAATTCGGCAACAACCTATATATCTATATCTATACTTATATATAAAGAGAGAGAGAAATTTTGTACGTGGAGGGTAATCTCCGGAACTACTGCACCTATTTGAAAAATTCTTTCACTGTTTGAAAGGTACATTATTCCAGATGGACATAGGCTATATATTATGTATATCTGATCAGTAGAAATAAAGTAAGGGGGGATACTCTAGATTTGTGTGCACGGCCGCCATCTTCGATTTTTCCGCCAGGGTTTGGCGCATTTCGCATGGCGATAATTATTGCCTTCTGGTAAAAATAACCCAATGTCAAATTCTCTAATTTTAAGATCAAACAGTTATTTCTGATGTGATCTTTTAATTAAAGTATAATAATTTTAGGTCAGATCTTGGCCTTGACCTGGAAATCTGAGTCAAATTGACTATACTCAAAAGAGTAAATTATTTTTAAAACTAAGAGTCTTTTTGTTGAAAATTTTTGAATCCATTATCAGTTTTTCGTTAACTTATTAAATTTAAATTGCTTTTAAATTTGTTTATCGATTGTCAATTAGTATACTATAATGATACACCATTTCATTTATTTGAAGTAAAAGTAATCTGCCATCATATTTTCGTAAAATGTAAAATACAGTATACATTTTAAATACAATATATTTTAAAATATTTTATAATTCCAAGTTGTAGTGGATTACAAATAAATTTAAATAACTGAAGTTCAACTTCTCTCTCCCCAGTTTAAAAGTTAGTTAAGGTTAAGTTATTGGTTTAGGAAAAGGGCTTTTTTTTCTTATTTCCAACACAGCAGGATAAATGGTCAAATAATCCTTGTCCCGATTTTATTGTATGCACCAAATATTTGGTTAAGGTCAAATCTGAAGTAAAATTTCATTACCACAATGCCCTAACCCCCCCCCCTCCAAAAAAAAAAAAAAAAAAGAGGATCTGGTTACTCACCAAAAATTTATGGGTTCATAATTATTTTACATTTTTCAAAGCTGAATTTTAGATAATTTTTAAATTGCAAGTTATTTAGGTGGTATGAAAATGCTGTATTTTTTTCTAATTAACAATATATTGGCATAATATTTTGGTGATTCATTGCTATTAGTCAAAGAGTTAGGGCAAACTGAATAGATGGCATTGAAATTTTATCTGTAAGTAAAATTCATTTGACCAAATTTTTCATATGGATCATAATTTGAAAAGGTAGTTTTTAATTAAAAATGACAAAAAAAATCTTAGTCCAACGATTAAATGATTTTTCAAAAATATTTCTAAGTTTCACAATTTAAAAAGGTCGTTTTTATTAAAAAAGCTAAAAGAAAAACCCAAAATCTCCAATATTTGAGGATGATTTTTTAAAAAAAGTGGTTTTTATCAAAAACCCAAAAATAAATCTAAGTCCAACGTTTAAATGATTTTTCAAAAATTTTTCTAAGTTTCATAATTTAAACAGGTGGTTTTTATTAAAAAAGCTAAGAAAATTCAAAGTCCAGCGTTTTGAAAACACCGCTTATAACACATTGGCGAGAAATTTTCCACTCTTCAAAACACGGTAAAATCGCCAAGTTGGCGCAAAAAAATCCAAGATGGCGGTCGTGCACACAATTATTAAGTAACGTAATATTAATTTGAATGTTATTTTAGGTGCTTAAAATAATTAAAAAAACATTCTTTACTTAAAATCTTTTTTTTTATTTTTGTATTTTTATTTCACCTCTTACTCTAATTTTGAGATACCAATGTGTATCTATACTTCTATAATCTATATATATAAAACAGTTCCGTAACTGACTCATTCATTCACTGACTGACTGACTGACATACAACGCACAGACCAAACCGCTGGACCTAAAGGGCTGAAATTTAGCATGGCGATTCTTCTAATAGTGTAGAGGTGCACTAAGAAAGAATTTTCAAAAATTCTTCTTAGATTTTTTTAAATTAAATTTTTAAGCTGTTTTTTAAACTTTTTTTACGTTTGCATTTAAAATAATACATTGAGGGTTATAAAATTTATATCACGAGAAAGATCATAAAAATTCCTTCAAAATGAAATTTTTTTCGAATTTTTACCTCCATTTCCTGATTTTTGGTGAATTTTTAAAGATTAATTTTTAGAATTTAATTTATTAAATGCTGATCACGTGATTTCTTTTTCTGGTACTCTCAATAAATTTATCGTCACGTGCGTAACAACTAAATAGACAAAAAAAATATTTTTTTCTCTTTCTAATGCAGCAGACGATTGGATATTATCCAAAAAAAATTCATATCCCTTACGATTTTTTTATAAATATATATATATATAGATAGATATATATTTTACATCAATTGTATACATTGATCATCGCATTTATTATAAATATATATATTTATTTTTTGGCATAAATTGCATACGTTGACCGTTGTATTTAATTTGAATGTACTCCGTAGCGAAGCGCGGGTTTTCAGCTAGTAGTATATAAAACAGTTCCGTAACTGACTGACTCACTGACTGACATACAACGCACAGATCAAACCGCTAAACCTAAAGGGCTGAAATTTTGCATGGACATTCTTCTTATAGTGTAGGAGGCACTAAGAAATATTTTTGGTAAAATTCTTCTTAAATTTTTTAAAATTAAATCTTTAAGCTGTTTTTGGAACTTTTTTAAAGTTTGCATTTAAAATAATAATCTGAGGGTTATAAAATTTATATCACGAGAAAGATCATAAAAATTCCTTTAAAATTAAATCTTTTTCGAATCTTTACCTCCATTTTCTGACTTTTGGTGAATTTTTAAATATTCATTTCTTTAACATGATTTCCTTTTCTGGTATTTTAAATTAATTTATCGTCACGTTCATAGCAACGAAATAGACAAAATAATATTTTTTTCTTGCTAATGCTCCAGACGATTGGAAAGTATACAAAGAAATTTTAATATACAGTAAAATATATGTTCCTCAAACTGTACTATATTAACTGTACTATATTCTTTAGTATGTTCTATTAGACTTAATTTGAATATTTTCTTCTACATTATTTTGTCTACAAAAATATCCGTTACAATTCTTTTATAAATATATTTTTTCGTTTTTTTTTTTTGCATCAATTGCATACATTGATCGTTGTATTTATTATAAATATATTTAAACATATTTTTGGCATTATTTGCATATATTAACCGTTGTATTTAATAATTTGAATGTACTCCGTGACGAAGTACCGTTTTTCAGCTAGTGTATATATATACGAGGGTAGGCTGAAAAGTAATGCACTCATGCTTGTAGAGCGGAAAGAAAAAGAAATAACGAGATCGGGCAAAAAAAACATTAAAGTACAATTCTTAAGCTTCAAAATCATATATTTATTTTTCAATATAGTCACCGTTAAGGCTAACACATTTCTCCCAACGTGTAACAAGTTTTCTCATTCCGTCACTGAAAAATTCTTCCAACTTAAGTCGAGTCCAAGACTTGACAGCTGCCTCATCCCTCTTCACCTCATCGTCCGAGGTGTAATGATTACCCTTGAGGTCTCTCTTGAGTAGAGGAAAAAAATAAAAATTGCAAGGCGCAAGATCGGGGGAATAAGGAGGGTGTGGAATCGGTTCAAACTTCAGGTTTCGCAGAGCCTCTCCAGTCCGACGCTGTTCTCGTCTGTGAGATGGCATGGTACCCATCGAGCACAGATTTTACGGTATCCCAATTTTTCTATAATGAAGTAGACATATTCCTTGGATACTCCAATAGGGTTTGCAAAACGCTTTGAGTGATTCGCCGGTCATTTTGAATCAAATCGTCGACGAGTTTGCGATTTTTATCGTCTGTGGCAGTGATCGGACGTCCGCTGCGTGTTTCATCAACAATTAAGGCTTTTCCAGGCTCGCAACCGCGAAATTTTATTACCCATCGATTGACAGTAACCCTATCAACAGCATCGTCACCATAAACAGCCTTTAAACGATGATGAATCTCAGTAGGAGTCACTTTTTCAGCTGTTAAAAATTCGATAACAGCGCGCTGTATAACTCACCGTTGACATAGCACTAGACACGTCTTCATACTACCACTTTTCAAAATACACTGGATGAACACAACGACTTAAAACCTGCGATGAGTATTGAGGGGGAATGTAATTTCCATATGCCACTTGGCGCAGTTTTGAAGGTCATTTCGTTCACGCTCTACAAGCATGTGTGCATTACTTTTTAGCCTACCCTCGTATATATATATATATACATACACACACTGGTGTTCAAAATTTAGAAAATTTAATGGACAGATTTTCATGAAATTTTGTATGGATACACAGTTATATATGAGAAAAACATTATACCAGACAACAGTCATGATACGCTCTCATGATAGTCAGTTTAGCTCATCAGCGCAGGCATGTCCAAAACCCACATTGAAAAATCGAGCATAACATGACTCTAATAAGGGCTATGGCCCCCTTTCACAGTCATACAGCTTTCACAGCGAGATGCCATACTGGAAACGAGGCAGTTTGAGTCCCCGTAGCAGCCGGTCCCAATTCGGCAACAACACAGTGTTCAGATCTTGGATGGTCCTCGGAGGGGGATGGTGAGCTGCAGTTGCCTAGCCCTTTCAGGGGCGCCGTTCGCACAGTGCGAACGCCTTAAATCTAGTCCTCTTTTCACTTGAATGCAATGTATTCCAGTTAAATGAGCAGAAAATGGCTAGTTCTGCCATATGTTATCACTTTAAAGAAGTAAAAACATTTTGTAACCTTTAATTCGAAAAATTTTTGAAAAACTTTTAGGTTAAAAAAATTCGGAAAAAAAATCTGCACCGTGCAAACGGTGGAGGTTGTTGCCCCTGAAAGGGCTAGAGTGTCCCTGACATGTTCATTAGGGTTGAGGTCCGGATATCTGGCTTTCCATTGCATCCAACGAATATCCTCACCAGGGCTCGATTTAGAAAATTATTGACTATAGGCACAACTCGGGATGGGGCCCCCCCTAACACTGATGTGGGCGTAAAATTTCCAAAATTGACAAACCAAAAAAAAAAATTATGAATCATTGTGAAAGTACCATTTTACCAAGAATTGTCTATTCGAAGCGTAGAAGCCTAGAACATTATCAAATAACAAAAAGCAATACAACATATTAACTTCATCATTAAAACACCAATACAATGCAACCAGAAAACCGTAGTAATCCCTTATACACACTATAACATGCATATGATGAACTATACATATAACTATACATATGACGAACCTATCAATCAAATTTGTAAGGATATATAAAAAAATTGCTATTAAAAAAGGTAAAATAAAGAAAAATTGAATTGGGAATTTTTTCTTTTAAAATAAACAGGCCTACTGGGCCAAATGAAAAATGAAGGCCTGATCCTCATTGTCAAGATAATCTTCGACCAGGTGAGACTTATGTGGACGAGCGTTGTCGTCCATAAAAAAAAGAACCGATGGCCAACAGCTCCCATGAAGAAAAGTCCTACGTAGGGCTGTAAGATCTCGACCCTGTGTCTCTCACCAGTCTGTCAAACACAAGGAGAGGTGTGACGCCGTTTTGCAGGGTGCCGACAACATCAGCCTTGGACCAGACTGCGGTGGGATAGTGAGTTTCGATTCAGCCTGGACATTGATTCCCGGCGTACTAATATATGGAGACAACCCGGAACCCATACCTTTCCTCCAACATCTGAGAAAGTGACCACTATGGCAGATGAGGTGTCATAGTCTGGGCGGGCATGGTGTTGGACGGTCGCACACCTATCCATGTGATTGACAGAGTGTCCCTCACTGGTGAAAGGTGTAGGGATCAGATCTTACAGCCCTATGTTGGACTTTTCATGATCCACTGCCATGCGCAATTAGCTCTTTAAGCTTCCACAAATGTCTATTGTTATATATACACTACTTACTATGAAACCATTTACGAGAGAGTATTTCGAATGGGATCGTCTATCCCTGTATATATATATATATATATATATATATATATCCTTCCTTTTTCTAGCATTCATATCATCCAGGTTTCTTGATTTATTCCAACTCAGATTTCTACTCTTTTTATTTAATTTCGTATCGAGAATGTAAATCAGAATCAGCAGTCGCTGAATTGCTTCTATTTCTATTTTGTACTCAGAGGGTTTTTTAAAATTTTTTTTTATTTTACTGAAATGTTTACACTGTTGAAATCTACCACAAAATACGGGTAGTTCTATATTTAACAAAGACCTTTCGATCCGGTTAAAAGATTCGTTGTTTAAAAAGATATAGCAATAAAATGACACAGGTTAAAAAAAGTATTTGTAATGGCAGATTTATACATTTGTTGCTCAAATAAACTCATTACAAATTAATTTGGGATCGAGGTACTCTAGTGATAGCGCTTCGGCTTTCGGTTCTGAGGGTACTCGGATCGGATCCCGACAAGTGCCATTAGATACCTCCGTATCTAGACCAGATATGGGCACGTTAATTCCGTAGATCGGAAAATCCGTCTATGAGGTCAGAGAAGGTGGGAGAGGGTACGATCCCCCAGATGTCACGTCTGGGGGGGGGATGCTCGATCAAAACTGAGTTGGCACTTGGCTAAATAACTACCCTTGTGATGCTTTCATAAACTGGAGCCGCACCCCTCACCCCGCTAGCCTATATGGACCTGGTCTGGTACACTTATAGCCAGGGGGCATTATAAAAAACAACAAATAAGTTTAAATGTAAAATTTGAATTATAACTAAAATTTAAGGCAAATGAATTTAAAACTAAAATTTCGATAAAATAACAAATGATACGATAGGAAATCACTTTAAAACAAACACACACACACACACACACACACACACACATATATATATATATATATATATATATATATATATATATATATATAACAGAAGTCCTAAGCATCTTCATTCGATGGATTTAATCTTATGCATAATAACACTTCTCAAATTATACACATCGGAAGCTGCTGATAGGAAGGAACTACCGCTTTTCTTAACCATACATTAATTAAGCAGGTGAACGATGGCGCCTCTACTTCTATGGAGACTTAATTTCCTGAATCGGTTTCTACCCGTCAGAGGGCGCTAGATATGCTATTCAAATGTATTTATGGAAGGAGTGCGATGTAAAACAATGTTTCAAGATTGTTAAATATAATAAATTATATGTTCATCGCGTAAAGAAAAAATCTTGGATAAGGATGGGATAATGGGATTATGTAACTGATACTAGACAAGATAAAACTCCAGGAAAGAAAAATACGAGGTTATTTTGTGTTCCTAGGCTGAGATTTTTTTTTTATGATTTTGACTGAGAAGATTATTTGGAGAACATTTGGGGAAATATGGAGCAATTGTGTTCACAATAAATTTAAAAGTTCTGAAACTTTGCGGGAAAAAGGCAAACTTTCATTTTCGATCTTCAAGTATACAGGGTGTTCCAGAATTCGACCGACAATTTCAGAGGGGTGATGATAGGCATCAAGACGAGCAATAATCACATAGGAATGTATCACCAGAAACACAAACCTGACGCTGGAAAGCGCTGTTTACTTAATCGGACCGTACCTCTTACCAACCCCACAAGATGGTCGGAAATATCGCATTTTTCTGGAGGAGGTAGAAAACTCAAAAACAAAACAGAATCACATAGGAATGTATGACCGGAAACGCAAACCTGGTCAGCTAGAGGATAAACAAAGATGCAGAAATGAAAAGCCAACATTTCTGCATCTATGTTTATCCTCGTCATGATGCCTACTATCATCCCTCTGAATTTGTCGGTCGAAATTTGGAACACCCTGTATACCGCCAGAAATGTTTCACAGAATCTCCGTAAAGTTGTAAAACATTTGACAATTGAATTAATAACTATTGAATTTACTGTTAAATTAGATGATTGCTATTAGGGAAGAATAGGAAAGAGATTAGGAAAGAGATGTTCGCTATTTATATGTATAACAAAGAACTGATATTCAAAATTATCATTGTTGGTAATTAAATTTGACTTCTTAGACAGGTACAACTCTTGGTATGTTTACATTTATTGCAACAAGTTGGAGCAGAATATTGTAACCGATTTTGTATCGGCCGTAACGTCATCTTATGGTGGCGACAAAATGAGACACTTTTAAACAGCGGTGGTATATATATATATATATATATATATATATATATATAAATAATCTTTCATGTTATATATATTCAATATTTAGGCGAATGGAGTGTCCTGTCAATATTAATGTTTGGTTTGTCAGATGAGAGGGGAATCATTTACAGCAAAGTTAATTTAATATTTTTAAATTTTGCCAAATTGTTACTGAAGCTCTAAGTAAACATGAAATATAAGAAAATGCTGCAGTATTTCCGAAATGTGTCAAATTAGACAAAAGCATCAGAGAAAACACTCTTTGAACTCAGATAAGATAATCTTAAAATACTAAAGAATAATAATTAACTCCGGATATTTGGATTATCAATGATACGAACGAATTGAAATATTAATTATGTTGAAAAAATTACTTCTTTCAAGGCAATATTGAAATATGAAGTCGTTATATCCTATGAATTGTGTGATCCAACGAGTTACGAGTCATCAATTAAGTGCTGGTATTATCAGCACCGAAGATGCTATTTTTACCACATACCAATGTTTTGCCGCCCCCGTTTGTATCTCCTCCGAGTCCCCTTTTTTATTTAGTAATCGTTTCCTAGCAACTAGAATTCGGGAGCAGGAATTCCAACTGATTCATTGGATCCATTACGGTAGGAGGAGTGTTTTGAAAAGGTTGTGTGGGAAAATTCTAGGAAAACTTAGCTATAAGTGACATCACACCGGGAAAATAAAGCAACAGGTCCATTTTCTATTAGTAGGAAGATACTTTGGTGACTTCTTGGCCTTGGCGCGATTTAATGTTTCTTCTTTTTTAAATACTAATCCTTAAGTCTGTTTAACCCTTCATCCGTCGCGCCCGGGTATAGAGTGCAACATTTTCGGAATTTTGAATGGTTTACTTTTACATGTAAGGTTTGATTGAATGTTATAAGCATATTATATTTATAGCTAAACCCTTTCTAATGCAGGTAGGATTTTCCGACTCTTCTATTCCTTTCCCTTCACTGTTAGTCGTGATTTAACCGTGGTAAACCAGCGATTATACTGGATTACAATACGACAAAACCAGGAGTTGATGTATTCAAACAAATGTGCAGCTATTACACGGTATCCCGCATATCACGAAGATGGACTCTCTCATTGCTTTTTAGGTTTTTGGACATAATAGGATATTCGCAAGTTGTCCTTATATCCATTAAACCGGACAATTTTGAAATAAGGTGGTTGTATCTGCATTCTTTGTTCTTTAAATATATCTCAGTATTATCAACATTTTATATTTTGTCATAAGACGCGGAATCATTATTTTTAATTTGAAAGAAAAAGTTTATTAGGAAAGGAATAATCCAGGTAGAAGGAGACGTTGCACTTTGTGCCAGACGCGCCTGCTGGTGTTAAAAAATTTGGCGCACCTGCTGAAGGGTTAACTTATTAACGAGGTTTTTTCGAAAAAGCAAATTAATTCTGAATATATATCAAAAGAAGGAGAAATAAAAATTTATGGTACTTTAGGATTATTCCGTCGACCTGTCAATGCTCGCGTAAATACTCAAATCCTTTGGCGCCATCATAATGAAAAGCAATTTCCAAAATAAACATTCTAAACACGGAACAGATGTATTACACGCACCTCCCTTGGCGACAATTTGGCGACAAAAATTTTTTGACGCCAAATACTCGTCAAAAAAATTTTGTCGCCAACTTGTCGCCAAAACAGGCCTACGCGGACATTTTACACTTAAAATAACAAATATACACAAAATATCAATAACAACTCAAATATAAAAATAAATTCAAAACAAACTTACCAATGGCAATAATAAACTTTCAAAAACATGTCACAAAACCACAACAGCTACTTTAAAACATACACTAATATATCTAAAAACGGCTGCATTAAAATTCAAAACCTAAACAGAAATGCTCAACCGCTACTTTAAAACACGCAAAAATATCTAAAAACAGCTGTATTATACTTCAAAACCTCAGCAGAAATACTCAACCACTTATTTAAAACATACGCAAATATATCTAAAAACGGCTATATTAAAATTCAAAACCTAAACAGAAATGCTCAACCGCTACATTAAAACATACGCAAATATATCAAAAAACGAAGACATTAAACTTCCTAAAACATTACAGAAATCCTAAACCGCTACTATGAAACGCCAACAAAAATATCGAACACCAGTATATTAAACTTCCAAAAACACTACACAATACACAACACCTATTCAGGGTTGCAACAAAAAACAAATATCACGCCAAATCGCATGGCTGCCAGACCAAACAAAAAAATCGCTAAAAATTAAAAAAATCGCCAAACATAAAAAAAATCGCCAAATTGAAAAAGGTGCGTGAAACACATCTGTACCAAAACCTCTATTTTTTTATAATTTCACATTGAGTTATTCTTGAATCTAACCATATATATTATTATCAATCATTTCGGCGGCCAAAAGTCCTTGATGGCTTTTAAAGCGCAAACAAACAAGTCATTTTCCTTGTGCAGTCGCCATTCACGCACATTTTCTTAGAAGAAATGATTCCATACTCTTGAAAATATGCCACTGCACTCTCTTCGGTGCTAGGCAAATTCTAAATTCGAATCATTTTGCAGCAGAGTAAAGAAAACAGTATATTTCAACACGCTAAAGAACACTAACTGGCGTAGTCAAGGATTACACAGTAAATGTGATAAAATTTGCGGTTATTGGCGCAAAAGCTACCTTTTGGTGATAATATCGGGTTTGGCGAAAATGGTCTACGGGATAATCCCAAAGTACCAAATTTATTACTGAAATCAACATGTAGTGGCTATCGATTGTGTGATCGTTTGCTATACTTTTCCAGGAACAGGACTTTGAAGGAGAAAATTTCAATTATTTCAGTAAGAAGCTGCATGAGTGGTGACATACTTTGGCGACTAATCAGTTATGTTGAGTTTTAACTTTACTTATTGTCAGTAAAAAACCATGAAATATGTTTAAATTATTAATGAGGCGTTACGATAAAACAATTAAATATCAGTTACAGTGACGAAGAAGAACTTAAGTATTCCAATTTTCCATCCTGAGCATTCCAATTTTCACTATGCGCGCAACTGCGCAGGTCGAAATATACAGATTTACTTTCGCCACACAGCATTTAAGCTCAGCAATCCTGCTGCTAAATCAGCACCAGTTTCGTTGATCCAGTGCTATAATCGTTCCACTGTGTTCGCGGGAAGCAACTTGCCCAAATTTTGCACATTTTTAACACTTGTTATAACCGAGTTGGTATTTTGTAGTTCCGTTAATCTTTTTATAAATAAACTTAATTTTTAGTTTGAACGTTTCTTTCTTCAACAGTTCATCACATTACAAGCGTTTCTCAATTCTAATAAGTAACTCTCTGAGTGATAAGATAGTTTGGCGACTTATCAGTTTTGGCGAGTTCTATATTTCTAATAGTCAGGTATTAGCCCTCAAGTTTGTTTACCTAATAAACGAGGTATTACGATAAAACAACAAATAAATATGTGTTTACATACAATATGCAGAAAATAAAGATAAATAAGTGAAATCAAATGTCACTGTTATTACTTGAATATAAGAGAAGATAGTGCTGTGCTCGATCTTAAAATGAACAATTTTTTTTTAAAAACGCTTCTAAGGATATTTTGTTTCAGGCTTAAAATTTCTATTCAAAACCATTTTTAAATCTCGCGAGTGAAATGCTGAACCAGCTTCACGCCTGGTCAAAATTATTAATAGCTATCTAATGGTTATCTAATTATTACCATGTTTTTATTAACTTACTTTCTTGTTTGTGTGTTTGTGTATTTGTCAAGTACAAATCTTGCAATCGATTTTTAACTAACTTCCCGACTAGATAGACATTTAAAACTTTTAGAATAGCTCAGAACACGATGATAATCTATTTTTTAATACTTTTAGCCATGTTTAAGCAGAATTAAATTAATTTTCCGCTATTTTCTGTTAATTTTGTTTTGTAGACTGGTGCAGCCATCTATTGGCCGGAACGGGAACGGAAAGTTATATGCAACTCAACTTCCAATTAACTTCATTTGTTTTCAAGTTTATGGGATAATTCATCAAAAAAAATTTAAAAAAGTATTTATATACATAGAATAAAAGTATTTATTTACATAGAATTGTCAAGTTTATATGATTCAACAGAAAAATTAAAAATATGGTATATAAAAAGTTCTTTTTATCTTGTAATTATTCTCATTAACACTAATAGTACTTTTTGTGATTTTCTTAACTTTCTTAGATTAATTCAAAAATTAAGGAGTAAAAGTTAATAAGTATGAAACTTGTATTTTGTTTAAACAGGAAAGTTAGGTTGTGTAAAACCAAATAGCTTTGATTCACTTCGATATTGATTTCCATTAACAACCTTACACGCAGTTAATACTTTTATTGAGTTTCTCACAAGTTTTAATCAGCAAAATTTTCTTTTATCGAATATCTATATCTAATTCTATTCATAAGCACTTAATTTTTATCTTGGCGTGAGCAAACACTTTACGCCTGAAAAGAAAAATCTCTTCATAAAAATTATTGACACTCTTCGAATGTCTTGCCAGGTGCATTTTATTCTAACGCATCCTTTTGATTTGTTACGTTTAATATAATAACGATAATAAGCTATCGAAAATTCGCGACTGATGAAGTATAAATTTCAGCAGTTCCCTTTGGAAGACGTTTAGTCGATATCAGAATAATTCTTTATTAAGAATTCTTTCCTAGCAGTCAATTAATGAAATAAAATTCCAATGAAGTATAGGTGTCTAACCTCGTGAACAAACTTCTTTGGCAAGGTTTAAATTAAAATTTAATTTTATACAGATATAATACATATGTAGTGAGTTTTCAGGTATAATTTAAGATTCTCTCCTGAAATTTTCTGACACTCTTTTATCGATTTTAGATTTTTAAAAAATCGATCTTGATATGACGTAAATAAATTCCAAATATTCCTTGACAGTTACGGTTCACGCAAAGATCCTTTAAGCTTTTAAAGAAATTTTTATAACAATTTTATTACTTTGAGATTCCATAAGGTGGAATAAATTTTTTATTGGATGATTCCTTTTTGTTAATTGCATGCATCTCACTAACATTTATAAAATTTCCATTCGTACTTGTTTTAACTGTTTAAATAACATCGCGTAGTCTCGCTTTTAAACACTTCATAGGAATTCATTTGTCAATCTAATTTTCAAATTATAAAACAGTAAAAATATTTTAAATGCAGTTGAAATATAAATAAAAGTCGTTTGCCATTCCGAAACTAAAACATTAATTTTAGATGCCTTTAATTTATGCGGACTTTTTTTACGCCTGACAGAATAATGAGTTATTTGCGAATTGGAATTATAGTTGCTTGTGGTAGAAGATTTTGAATTTGGACTGTTAAATTACAAAAGTTATTTTTTCGTGAGCTTTAATTGGTATGATGTCTGAGTAGTAAAAGCATTCATTAAAAGAGGAACCTCCATGGAAGGCATCTGCCCTGATGAAATTCTCCCATGTGCGTGTTTTGGCAATACATACAAACGAAAACATCATTTCGATGTATTTTCCTATCAGGTGCTTTTCCTTTTTGTAAGTGGTAAACAACGAAACTTTAATCTATCTGGGTTTTTGTAAGTATCGTTCACAATTTGCATTAATGACGAAGAAATTGTCAATTAATTATGTAATTGTATACACGTCACGATAATTTTAAAGCAGGTTTACAAACGTCATCTATATATTTACTTTGGTAAGCTGATTACATGTCTTCCGTGAATTTGTGTTTTGAGCAGTCTGTGAAAGAAAACTACTGCATCAATTTACTTCATTTTGGTCTTAAATGAAAGATTGTAATCTGTAGATTTGTGAATTTTTTTTTTGTAACAGCAAATTATAAAAATTAGCGGTAATTTACAGTTAAAATTTGTTTTCTGCGCATGCTCAGTGACATGTTTAAATCCGGCTTTAGATGCTCACTTAGCACGATGCCGCATACACACACTAATTTGTTTCTGATCATGCTCAGTGACATGTTTAAATCTGGCTTTAGATATGTACTAAGCACGAGGCAACCTAAACACGTTAATTCGTTTAATCCGAAGAATCTCTCTAGCTCTCTCTCGGCCATTTTTATTTTTAATAATGTTTGTGAGATATAGAATTATACCTGACAGAAATTGTTTATTTCGCGCTGTTGAGTAACCATATTTTTTTTGCTGAGTTCAATAGTAATTATTTAAAGTGTATTTCTCTAATATTAGTATTATGATTTCCAACATTTTGGAAATGATGTGTTGAGCATAATTTGTGTATTAGTACATTTATTTACTATCCAGCCATTATGACTTTAAAAGACTTAACATCAACTTTTACAACTTTAAAAGACTTAACATCACTTACTCAACATCTTGCACTTACTCTCCATATTTAAAATGGAGAACTGCATAAAATGGCCTCCCTACATTTTCGATGTGGGATTTTGGTGTTTGATGCGTGTATTCGGTATTGCGGGACGAATGCCTCTTCTAAATATAACTAGAGGACTTCGTGGTAATATGTTACAACCTTTTTTTAGTCAGAGAAAAGAATCTTATTGCTTAAAATTAACTGTAAAATAGTGTCAATACTTAACTAGTAAATATACTACGAAACCGTAAAAAAATACAGCTTAAATAGTCCCCGTATCTATTCATAGATTCATAAAAAATGATCGAAATACATTCTATTTACTTCGCTTGAAGATAGTTAACAGCGCACGCCATATGGAAGAAAGGAGGTGGAGTATGAAAGAATATAGGGCTCAGCCAGTCCCGGGAGGAGATATTATTGCTCCTTCCCATTTTTGGAAATTAAAACAACGAAATCAGTTGAACAAAATAATTCAAGCGTTGTAAAATTGAATATCAGTTTAGAGGGTCTTCTGTTTGTCATTAACATATGCCAAAAAGTTGGTTATGCTTGCACAACTAAACACAGTAGAAGTAATATATGCAATTTTCTGTTATGTCAAATAAAAAAATGAAACTCATTTTCATGCACTGTTAAAAAAAAACTGAAAAATGAATGTAAAAGCATTGCCCATTTAGCCCAGTCAACATAGGTTTTATGGCTAAAAAAATATGAAAGTTTTGAATATTAGTGGAGATGTTTGTTTTGGCATACTGTTGAACATACTAAAAGTACCCACCGATCAGACTTGAGCTTTCGCCGCCATCTTGGAAAATGTGTAGAATTTTTTGGTTTTTTGCAAGTAACTTCAGAAATATTGATTTTATATAAAAAAATTGAATGCAAAAATTGAAGAGCATTAAATTATGAACAAAACATTATTTACATTTTTTTTATAAGTCTAACACGAACAAAGATAATTGACTTTGAAAATAGCGAACAATGAAGCGTAGGACGCGGATGCGCGGGTCATCCCCATCGCGATGGGGGAATGACCCGCGTATGTGCCCCAAAAGTCGTGCACACTCACGTTTGTCAAACCTCTGCATATCAAAGCTCGAGATAAAGTTGCAGCAACATCCAATCCATCGTTATCAGGTTGTATTGTGAGGCTTGGTGGATTCTATCTTTTTATGTCATACTTAGGCTGCATTGGGTACATAATGGCTGGAAGTGGGTAAAAATAAATACTAAATTTGATGTATGCAACTACGTCAGTAAAAATAAAAATGTTTCCTTGCCATGCAAACGCTAGAGAAATCCTAGATTATTTATTTACCGAAACATCTGTAGCAAAAATAATTTTTGACGCCATGGACATATCTGATTTCTAAAGCAGTAATCTCCATGAGTTGTTGGAAGATTTTGAAGGCCTTTTTTGTGTTTTTGCAAATAACTTGGGAAATATTAACTTTATGTAAAAAAAAGTTTTATACAAAAATTAAAGAACATTAAATTGTGTACAAAAATATTAAGTACATTTTGTCGTAACCCTAACATGAACCAAAATATTGACTATTAAATGCGGGTTGATTATGAATGTAGGGTCTAAGTCTCGTTGCAGGCGCTTTCCTTGGAATTATCTCCTCTCTCTCATTTGGGCAATCTTTAAACACAAGAAAATAGACTAATGTTTTTTGGTATGTAGATAAGTGATCATTTTTAATTTTATGAAGGAATGTAATAAACTTGGATTTATTCAGTACCATATTTTCATTGTATTTAATTTTTTAAGCTTACCTATTTTATGGTTGTCGTGCTTTTTTCGGTACGGGATTGTACGCGTTGTCAGTCTTGAAAAGATCGTCTATGGGTCAGCTAGCACCACCTCATTCATCAATTCCTTTTATTGGATCCTCATGATCTACAGTGCAATAACTGCAATGGGGTGATTCATTGTGACATACCCCATTACAGTTATTGAAGGCCGTTGTGCAGTTGATGCTTTTTTTCCGACACACACATCTTTCTCCCCAGTCAGTCTTACAGTTATAAAACATCATGCTTAAACCTGAAACGGGAGCCACTGCATCCATAGTTGTGATGGACACGAGGGTTTTCATTTGACATTTCCAGCCTACACTTCAGGATTCTACTTATTCCCAAACCACTTTTGCATTTGGGGATACAACCGAAAGGAATGTCGCAAGGCTGTCTCTTCAGTTGAGGGAAGAAACGAAATATATCTTTTATTTTAGATACAAATTTTGCCAAGCATTTGTACCTAAACTTATTAAGGGACTTTTCACTGGGATGTGATCCATACCAGATCAGGAAAAAGCATTCTCCTGTTTAAGCAGAATCATTATGCGATGAGTTGTATTTATTAACTACTGTCACGTCGTGTTCCATATCTTTACTTTGGAACATTTTTACACAATTTTTTTTCCCTTTGTTGAATGCTGCAGTAGTATCGCATCCACTGAACGCATGGAGAAAAATGATACTTTGGTATGTCCCGATGATTGCATTTTATTTGACGAATGTATTTTGTTTCTTTACTTTCCCTTTGCATGCTTTGACAAGAAAAATGTCTTTTCTGTAGGAGTGAGAGCTGTTAATAGAACCAGGTGGTCAAAATCTTCCCCGATGATTACAATGATGTTGTTACCAGAACATGCTTCATTAATTGCAGTATTTACAATGAGAATGTCGGCTTCGTCATTACATTGTCGGAATAGAATCCCACTGTGTTCCAGCTCAGCTGATAGCATGCTGATCAGTTTGCTCTTGTTGTTTTCATTTGAAAGGAACTGTTATTGTTGAACAGTAACTCGCATGTTTTCATCAAAACTTATGTCACAATAGACCGTAGATTTTCTTATTATTGGTACTTTGTTATAATTGGTACTTTGTTATTGGTACTTCTTATTACTTTGTTATTGGTGTTGGATTAGCCATTAAAATCGACTATAAAGCTGGTCCCATAATGCTTTTTTATATAGTTAACTTAATTTGTGTAAACCTCCGAAAAAGTTAATTATGTTCCCCATTTGACATGGTGTAGGAGAAAACCACTGTCCACAATGTTGACGCAGTTCAGGAGGTTAAGGCCTTTGTTTGAAACTTCAAAAACGTCGTACCTAGCCAATGTCGTTGTGTCTAGCATGCCAGCTTCATTAAACAGAGCAAATGTAAAAGGAGCTAACTCATATTCTAAATAAAATGTTACTCGTTTCTTCGTCGTTTTGTTTAACAACCTCTATCCGGGGGCTTGGGGTGCCTTGAGTGGATTGCAGATCTGTATTGTATATCCGGCATCCTCGGGCCCTACATGAATGCAAAATGGAACCGAACCTGGGAAATTCACCCTCGGCTGCGAGTACGGGTATTGCTACGTAGCTTCCGGTTGTCAGTTTAATCAAGGCGTATGATCACTAGCTTGGGTCGCTGTAATTTATGAATACTTAACAATCTCTATCATCTGGATAAGCAACAACGGGTTTACAAATGTATTGAAACCGTTTACTTTCACCGCACAATTGACGGTGATCAAGCTTTAATAAGCTTTACCATTTCAAAGTACTGAACCCAAAGGATGCTATTGGGTCATTCTCTTTCAACTGCTTAGAAGTCTTCCTCATTTTAATCTCGATGTCTCATATATGAGTATGTCCGTATATGGTTTCTAGTGATAGTAGTTCAGTAGCAAAATCTCTAAACAACTCATGGAGATTGCTTTTGAAATCGGATATATCCATGGCGTCAAAATTTAATTTTGCTAAAGCTGTTTGGGTAAATAAATAAGCTAGGATTTTTCTAGCGTATGCATGGCCCGGCAGCACTTTTTCTACTGACGTAGTTGCATACATCAAATTTAGTATTTATTTTTACCCACTTCCAGCCATTATGTACCCAATGCAGCCTAAGTATGACATAAAAAGATAGAATCCACCAAACCTCATAATACAACCTGATAACAATGGACTGGATGTTGCTGCAACTTTATCTCGAGGTTTGATATGCAGAGGTTTGACACACGTGAGTGTGCAAGACTTTTGGCGCATCCTTGTCCTACGCGTGATTGTTCGCTATTTTCAAAGTCAATTATCTTTGTTCGTGTTAGACTTATACAAAAATGTAAATAATGTTTTTGTTCATAATTTAATGCTCTTGAATTTTTGTACTCGATTTTTTTACATAAAATCAATATTCCTGAAGTTCCTTGCAAAAAACCAAAAAGGTCTACACATTTTCCAAGATGGCGGCGAAAGCTCAAGTCTGATCGGTGGGGAATTTTAGTATGTTCAACAGTATGCCGAAACAAACATCTCCACCAGTTTTCAAAACTTTCATATTTTTTTAGCCATTCGTCAAAATCGGGTCTATTTTGACTGGGGAAATTAGAATACCGGTTCTTCACCGTAAAATTTTACGGTTAGAATGTGATAAAGCAATCCAAATTGCATCTTCCTTTACCATAACAAGGACGAAATCTAGGTCGGGATCTACCTGTACACTGGAGTTGTACATTTTTGCTTTTAAATCTGCCTCTTTGACATGTTTTATGCATTTTGTGATCTTCCTTTGCCATTTGATCTCAAAATTAATTCATAGTTCATGATCAAAATGTTGCATTTACTTCGCCTATAAAGCATGTGACCTTGAAGTTTGCAAAAAAGTTTGGCAGAATACAGTGTCAAAACTTGAAGGTGGGATAATTAGTGGCGGTGTTAATTATAATTCGCACCGCCACTCTACATTGGAAGCTAAGAAATGAAATATATTACTTAAAATAATTCAAGCATTGGGATATTAAATGTTATTACAAATTTGGCCCGATATAGCTTTGTTGTAGCGCGTCGCGCTTGGAACTGTGGGTGCTCGGTTCGAATCGCGACGAGCGCCGTTAAATACATTCGTATCTAGGCTGGATATGGGCACGTTGAATCCGTAGACCGGGAAGTCCTTCTATGAGGTCAGTGGGTGGGAGAAGCTTCCCAAATGTCGCCCCTGTAGGAGCTCGGTCCATATTGAGGTGTCACCTGGCAGAATCGGGCGCAACTTTGTGGTGCCATTGTAAACTGGAGCTGCACCCCTCAGACAGCAAGCATCTAATGGAACTGGTCTGGAATGCCGAGGGGCATAAGTAACAACAGCAGAAATTCAATTGTTTTTCATTAAACTACCCCCTAGAAGTAATTTTACCTGTCCCACTGACGGAATTGCTTAACTCTTTGAGGGGCGCCGTTTGCCCAGTGCAAACGCCAAAACTAGCCTTTTTTTTTCACTTGCATTCGATGTATTCTACTTAAATGAGCAGAAAAATGGCTAATACTGTCATATGTTATCAGTTTAACCCGCGAGCACCCGCGCCCAATTTTAAACATGAGACCTTGCACCGGGTGTCTCATACCCTAGTTCATTTCTGCTATTTAAATATCAATTAATATTGTTTAGATACAACTTTTACGCAACTAAAGAACATAAAATCATGAATTAAAGATTTTTAGTGAATTTTAATAATACTCACATTTTTCATAGACAATTTTTACAAACTACATACTGATGTTCAACACAGAGACATTTTTCCCATTTTTGGCACATAAACTTTGTTTTTCTGCCCTTCTTACTTGGGCAAATTTAAGGGGTCTCACGACCCTTAAATGTTCAAAAATGCGATTTTGTGAAAAAATATATGTTATAGCCAGAACAATTTTGTACATTTAAAAAAAATCGCATTAAAATACACCTCTTAGGTCAAGAGATATGATTAAAAATGTAAAAGCCACTTTTGAGATTTTCCTGTTCTGACGTCAGCTGTTTGTGTCAACATTGATTTAAAGGTCCAGGTCATAGTGGATGTTTACGCAGCTGCGTTTTTTGCTGATTGTATAATTCGTACAGTTGCGGGTGAATACGTTTTAGCTATGTTTTAGCCTCACTATTTTATTTTTAGTCTGTGCAAAGTAGGAAGACTGCTCCTCAACTTAATGTTTTTCAATCGCAGTTGAAGCTTCGTTGTGCCATGTGTTTGATTGACTGCGTTGTGTTCTCTATTATTTTAAAGCGAAGGTGCTAATTTACGTGCAATTTATTATTATTTATTTTATTAATTAGATTATTACTTCATTTTCTAATAATACATCATTATGGCTGAAAAGAAACGCCCTTCTGGAAAGCTGTACCTCAAACTTGTACCTCATTAGTCAAATGGCTACTTAACAAATTCTACTTATCGCCGTAGCAAGAAAAAGCGCTAATAACAATTACATAACAAAATGCAGACCACGAAAAATATCAAAACAAATTGACAAGCAACCAAGACAAGCCGCCAGAGGCGACTATCGCCCAACTTTCCTTAACCCATAGTTAGTCTTCGCAATAATCCGATCGACTTGATCTTTAAGTCGCGGGCAATTCGGATCGGTGGGAAGATGCATGTTGGTATCTCCACTCTACACATGCTGGTATATCCACCTCCTTGTCCATCTTCAAGCAGAAGTTGACGCAATTGGCACACCTGAGTGGCCCTGCGCAGTCCCCTTCATGCACCCTCTTGTTACATCTTTTACACATTTTTTCGTAATCAAAGTGTCTTGCAACATGTCCATAACACCAACATTTATAGCATATTAATGGCCTCAAGTACTCCTTGAAGCCGTAACCTTCCTATTCTATCTTAAGTCTTTTCAGTCACTCTAAATGTTTGAATGTGGATCCCTTCATACTGACAATCCAGTTTCTGCCATATTTAGCTGTATAGCTTGTTATCACATTTATATCTTCACCTGTGAGTTCATCGTTTTGGTCCGCTAACTTCTTTCTTTTCTCTTCTTTTTCCCATCTTTCATCAACTCCAAAAATGATAATATGTGGATCTCGCTGTTTTACTTTTTTTATTTCATATCTTTCATTTAGTTCGTCCACCTTCCTAAATTCATCAATAAGTTTATCGATGTCCTCCTCCTTGCTGGTTCCTATTAGTAAACCATGATTAGCAATCTTTTCCCACAAGCAACAATTCCCACTTTCAATTTATCTGGCTGTATATGCTCTTGTACATCTCTTTTCGCGTCACTATGGAAGCGAAAGGAGATGCTTCAGAAAAATTGTCGCGACATGTGTCCCTTGCCCTTTAATTACTGCTTTCTTCTTATTAGGTTTAGACGCAGCTTCCGCATATGTTTTCTTAGTTGGTTGTTCCTTTAATACTTTTATTTGTCCCAATAGGTAAGTGATCAGCAAATGTTGGTCCTTGGTTGCCCTCAAGATATCTGTTAGATCTTCGTAAAGATTCTTTTTCACCTCGGCAGTCCACCTTGCTGCCCCAATAGTTTCATTTAAATTTCTATATCTAGCATCTACTATTTCCTTGAGCTCTGCCCAAGTTTCCAAAAGATTTTCCATAACAGTAAGTCTCCTTTTTGGCGACTCCAGGACTCTTGGTGTAAATATAAACAAGCACTAGCAAAGGGTGCTGTTCACTAGTGATTTCCAGTTTCCTTGAAGTGCTTGAATAAGTTGTTTTTGTTTGAGGCACCATCATATTTAGCTTTTTGCTATCGAAGAGAACATTCCATGCATCTACGGGAGAAGCGACATCTTTTGAATAATGTGTATCACCTGGAAGCTTGCTAATTACGTTCCTTGAAGGCTTCCTTACATTTTGCCGGTATTTTTCCTTCAGCCATTTTGTAATTTTATCTTTACGAATATAAAAATCGGCTGTTGACAGTGAACTTTTATCTGCGGTTTCTGTCTCGATTTCAGTAGAGGAATCGTGATTGCTACAGTATTCTCCATCCTCAGAGACATCATTATCTTCGGATAAAGGTTCATCATCTCTAGAAGCAGTCTCTAAAAGGTGTCGTCATTGTTTCATTTCCTCGTCGTAATTCAAAAAGCGCGCCATGATGCACTAAACTGACAGAAAAAAGGAAAGATCTGACTGACGCGAGGACTCGCACGGGTATGACATACCCCCCCCCCCCTCTGAAAATTTTTCTCAAAACCTATTTTTACAGCAGAACTAGTTTTTACCCCGCTGAAAGAATGTGATATTGCGTACAGCTACACGAATTTTCGGCCTAATCCGATAAGAAGATAACAAAAACATTCAATGAAAATGGATTGGGCATACCATACACAGTGCCTGTTCTCGCGGGTTAAAGAAGTAAAAAACATTTTGCAACCTTTAATTGGACATTTTTTTTAAGATTCTTTAGGTTAAAAAAAATCGGGAAAAAAATCTTCACCGGGCAAACGGTGGAGGTTCTTGTCCCTGAAAGGGTTTAACGGTTACTGCTTCAACGGTAGATAATCGTATTTTGAAAACGTAGATCCTTACCGTAAGAATTTACTCTAAATGACACCGAAAAATTGACGGGTTTTTCACATTAAAGAAACATTTAAAATTTTAAACCTAATGCATTGCTCTAAAAAAAATGTCTAATTTTATGCATTCTGAGGCTACATGCGGTAAGAAATTATTAAAATTTTCATAAATGGCTTATTCTAAACAGATAGGGATGATTCTACTAATTTTATAGGATTTAATAGAGAAATTTCAGAAGGGTTCCTTAAAGTAACATATTGCATATATCTCTAACGAAAAATGTCGTATACATCCTTTATTTTTTTCTGTGATACAAAGTGGTATGACAGGCAAAGAATAAAACAAAGTGGTCGAAGGAGTGTTGTATACACCTCTCTTTTTTTCGGAAAATAACTGCGGTCGTCCCTCTTCTTTATCTGACCTCATTTCCAGTTTGTCGGTTCCGTTTACACCTCATCATTATTTTCGCAAGAATGAACCAAGGTGTGAATGATTGTTTCAGATTCCATCTATCTTGGGTCGGAGAGTGAAATGACGGGGTGCGTCGCCTTGGCTAAAATAGATGCGTTTTGTGTTTCAGAATCTTCTCCGAAACCGAATTTTGTGTTTTATATTGTTTCATATATCATTTCATCCTATTAGATGGTTTTAATTATTTTTCTTTAAGAGTATTGCGTATTCTTGCTTAATTATTAATGGTCGTTTGTTAAAATAGGAAATTTGTAGTTTCTGATCGGTAGCTTTCGATTTCTGTCCCAAATTAAATAGTACCAAATATTCCAAAAAATTGCTTTGAATTTTTTTAAGGCTGCTGTGTACTAACCTTATTGGATTCGCTCACCTCAATGTTAACTTAAGGGGAATTTTGTCTACTATTTACAGCTATATCAATGCTTATAATCCAATAAAATGGTATTTTCAGATAACATGAACATTACTGCACCTTGCAACACGATTGATTTTATAAATTTCATCCACCAAAGTAATTTAGGAGCGTTTGAAATACACTATATTAGATTTTTCCCCGAATAATTAAATTTTAAGATATTAGTTGTATTATTTTAATGAAAAATGCATCAAGTTGTAAGATTTCTTTCTCTGTTACGGAGTACAATTTAAAATAAAAAATCTTTCAATCCAGGTCGGCGCCGGATGATGACCGAATTGCTAGGGCGCTGGCATTCGGTACCGGAGTCCATGGGTTCGAGTCCCACTGTTGGCATGGATGTTTGTAGCCGTTCGGAATCGGCTTTAAGCAGTAGGTCCCGGTCTAATTAGTCCTCGTGTAGCCAAAAAATGACCATATCGCTCTAAACCAAATCAAACCAATCCAAGTCGGCAATCCGTGGACAAATTTTCTTCATAGGTGACATTGAGGTGAGCAAATCCAATAGAGTTAGTACACAGCATGCCCAAAGTATTGAACAAATTACCCAGTAGTGCTGAAGTTAATGCAGATGAGATGCTTCATGTTTCAATATTTTTTAGAAAAACTTTCCTTTAATATTTATTTCTTTTCGTTTGGTTTCATCACTACTTGTGTTTTTTGATTTATGTAAAAAGTTTCACTATCTTATTAAAATCAATATGAATTCTTTTTCAATTAGTAATATTTTGGCCCTTTCTTTTTATGGATTTTCCATCTCCCAAATACTGCTTTGGATCTCCGTTTGCAGAATCAATACTTTGTTTAATGATAATGACAAGAGCAGTGATGACAAGATATTATCAGCAAAATTTGTATATTATGATCACGCAGATTAAAATGGATTTAATGGTTAACTCCAACAAATTTGTTTTTACAGAGTGTGGGAAATTGGGCTCCTACATTTCTGAAGGTCACTGGTAAGGGACTGTTAGATGTAGGGCAGCGCGAGAGGTGGCAATAGTTCGGACGGATTTTCTAGTTGTCAGTAGACACCATTAGTTGATCCGGTGTACATCGCTATTTCATCTTCGACGCATTCTTTCAAAACAAACGATTCTGTAACCGCCTGACAGAATCGGGCATTTAGGGCACTTTTCGGGCTCTAAATGACCGATTCTGTGTCGCGGCAACTGATGCCGTTCCTGATCGTAAAACTATTCTGCGATGTGTTTCGAACGTGAAAGCAAATGGGTCTCCTTTACCAATGAAACCAAGTGGTCATCATCCTCGGAAAATGTGCAAAGAGTCCGTGAGTCCGATATTCGTGAAGAAGTTGCTGCCTCCCCTCCCCCCCCCAAAAAAAATACCAACAGTGGGAAGTAAAACTTCAGAGAACGGCTTCGCGAGTGCATCGTAAATAAAGGGCGCCACCTGAGGGATGTTATTTTCAAAACCAACTGAAAAAAAAATAGACTGTTAGTACTTTTCAGAAATATAAAGCTTTTTTTTCTGTAAATTATTTCGTTTGTTTTTAATTTCCCTTTGAAATGTGGGAGTCCATTCTGTCGCAACCCTGTACTACAGGGGTGTCAAACTCGCGGTCTGTGGGCCGCATGCTGCCCACGATGAACATTTTTGCGGCCCGGCCAATATATTGGCACACACTAATATATAATAAAATAACTGAGGTAGAATTATAAGATAGAAAGAATTCGCTAAATGTTTTTTTAATTATACTCATTTTTTGCTATTATTAAACAAAATGCGTATATTTATGTTGAATATACTGTAATTAGGTATATAAACCTACGTTTCTATTAATATTGATTTTTTTTGCAGCCCACCTATACTTAAACCTTGTTTGTTTGGCCCAAGTTAGCCTTTGAGCTTGACGCCCCTGCTGTACTAGATTCACACGTGAAAAACAATGGTACGCGAAGAGTAAAACTCTTCGCAATTCATAGGTTAAGGTGAATTTAAGAAAATTTCTTTGTTCCACCTTAAACAAGGTTTCGTAATGGGCTTTGCAACTGAATTAAATATTTCGATCATTTAGAGTTATTATTGATTTCGGAAATCGGTATAACTATTTCTGATTATTTTGAGGATATTCGTATGAGCTAAACGAGATAGCTAAGTAGTAAAAATAGTATTGACAGCGTGTAAAAAAAAATTCAGGTGGTCTCTTCAAACGAATATACCGCGGGTTATTAACGTAGGATTACTTATCGTTGGTTACATCTTTTGTATGTATCTATATATATGTACGTATGTATATATATATATATATATATATAATAAATATAACGATCAATATATGCAATTGATGTAAAAAAATATATATATTTATAAAAAATCGTAAGGGATATTTTTATACACAAAATAATGTTGAAGAAAATATTCAAATTAACTCTAATAAAACATAAAGAATATAGTGCAGTTTTAAGAACATATCTTTTACTGTATTTTAATATTTTTTGGTTAATGTCTAATCGTCTGCTCCATTAGCAAGAATTTTTTTTTTGTCTATTTGGTTGTTATGCACGTGACGATAAATTAATTTAAAGTACCAGAAAAAGAAATCACGTGATCAGAATTTAATAAATTAAATTCTAAAAATTAATCTTTAAAAATTCACCAAAAGTCAGAAAATTAAGGTAAATATTCGAAAAGATTTCATTTTAAAGAAACTTTCATAATCTTTCTCGTGATATAAATTTTATAACCCTCAAATTATTATTTTAAATGCAAACTTAAAAAAAGTTGCTAAAACAGCTTAAAAATTTAATTTTAAAAAATCTAAGAATATTTTTTTGAAAAAGCTTCGTTTGTGCACCCCTACACTATAAGAAGAATGGCCAAGCAAAATTTCAGCCCTTTACGTTCAGCGGTTTGGTCTGTGCGTTGTATGTCAGTCAGTCAATCAGTGAGTCAGTCAGTTACGGAACTGTTTTATATATATAGATATGTATGACAAAATTTTGACACATCTTAGTACTTTTCTGTTTAACTTATCCAAGCGATAGATTGGGTTTGGAGCGCTTCCAAAATTATAACTCGAGCGGACGGACGGTTTTAGGGTCTGAAATTTTTCTTGTCGAAGGACCGTTATGTAGGAAAGTAATACTACGTTAAAACTAACTGAAGTACCCATAACATCGTTGAAACAGTCGCATTGGTCAAGAATTCAAGATAACCGCAGTATTGCACCAGAACTAAGTATACTTCAAATAATTAAATACTTTATTCCATTCGAGTCATTGATAATACAAGAATCAGAATTAATTATTGCTCATCAGTCTTCGATCAGTTTGTGCGATCTCAACAAAGTATTTTTGATGATAATTTTGGTTACTATAATAGCTTCTAAACATTTTCTAATTTATCTATGTTTTTGATGGCGTTGGAACCAATGGAAGTTTATGGAGATAAGAGAAAAATTACGCATGAAGTGGAAAATCCTAAAATTTGTAAAATGTAAAATTTGGGATAATTAAAAAAAATTTAAAGTGCATTTAAAATAGTATAATTATAATAAAGAGTATTTAGAAATTATTCAATTCAGTTCTTTTACAATGAAATTGTCATATACATCGTTTTACACTTTGAAATTATTCCCCATAGCCTCCCTAATAACAAAATCGTGAAAATAAAAATAGCTAATGAAAAAATAATTTGAAATCAATAACAATCGACCCAGATATTAAATCATTTTTTCCCGCAGGACGCTGTTATTATTTTTCCATTAATGTCATTATTAAGTTCTTTAAAAAAATAACATACGGAAAGTAATTTAAAGGATACATTTAAAGTTAATTTGTAGGAATAAAATTGCAATCACTTATCTTTTTAAAGACATTTTAGAATCCAAGTTACATTTTAAAAAAATTTGATTACCGAGTACAAAATCTTGTAAACTAACCCTTAAGTCATTTTATAAGCAAGTGCATTATAATACGTAACAGTTTATCATATTACTTATAATACCCGCGGCTAAATTCTCTAAATTTGAAGTAAAATTGTTGTTATGTCTCTTTTTTCCAATAGAATCATTCATCCTGTTAGTCTTTTTCTAGTTTTAAAATTCTTTACGGTATTATCTTTTCTAGAGATATAAAGAAGATAAATTTTGATTCTATAGCCGCTGCTCATTTTGATTAACTGATAGTTCTAAACTATTATTTTGCTCCAACAATATCATGTAAAATTTTGAAAAGGTATATATATATATATATATATATATATATATATATATATATATATATATATATATATATATATATATATATATATATATATGTGTGTGTGTGTGTGTGTGTGTGTGTGTGTCGTAATTGATATCACGCCCTTTGCTAAACAATCAGTTCACCAGTTTTAATCCGAATGTTGCAGTCAATGGTCCGATTGAAGTAGAACTCATACTTGATTAGTCTTCAGCAATGCAGTCATCTAGGCTCGAATAACATAAATACCAGTCCGTTAACTTTTCGAAAAATATTTATTCATCCACTTAAATGCCCTCAGCTCCATTCTTAATTCTAGTGTTTCACTATTTAATTTCTTAATCCTAAAATTTCTACGTAATTAAACTCACTTCTCCGCTCATCTCTATTTACTCCGTCCCTACTAAATTGTATTTGCCCTCCCAGCGGTATGTTTACATCCTCTGGAAGCCTACATGTCTCTAACTATTTTTTGTACGCAAGCGCGACTTAAATAAATCTACTTAGCTTGCATCGAATATTCTCGAACTCTCTTTGCCTAGTCTGTAGTATTTTCACGCCAACAAAGATGATGACCTCAACGGACCGTTCAACGGACCGTCATTGATATGGGCGTTCGGGGCTTCAGGCCCATTCGTGTACCGTTGTTGACTGCACGGCACAAAGCTTTACGCCTTGCCTGGGCCTGCCAACACCTCCCTTAGACTGTTGATCACTGGAAACACATTGCCTGGCCTAACCAGTTTCCATTCCAATTGTATCGGGCGGATGGACTTGTACGGGTATGGAGACAACCTCATGAATCCTGAACCGTACATATCAACCGGGGACTGTTCAAGCTGGTAGAACCCCTGTGATGCTATGGGCCGTGTGCAGTTGGCGTGATATGGGACCCCTGATACGTCTAGAGACGACTCTGAGAGGTGATGGGTACATAAGCATCCTGTCCGATCATCTACACCCATTGAAGTACATAGTGCATTCCGACAGACTTGGACAACTCCGGCAGGACAATGCGACATCCCCCACGTCGAGAGTTGCTACCGAGTGGTTCCAGGATCACTCTTCTGATTTTAAACACTCCCATTGCCCACCTTAATCTCTAGACAATAACATTATTGAGCATATCTGGGTTGCCTTGCAACGTGCTGTTCAGAAGAGATCACCACCTCCTCGCACTTCTATGGATTTGTGGATTATCCTCCGGGATTCATGGTGTGAATTGCCACCGATATACCTTCACACATTTATCGAGTCCGTGCCATATATTGGTCTGGCGCTTACGAGTGCTCGTTGGGGGCCTTAAACGATATATATATATATATATATATATATATATTTTTAATGCGGAGGCACTTGTCGCGAAGACATTCCCCTATAATTCCCCGCAGTTTTGCTGGCCATTTTATTATGGGGGCGCCATATAGGCAGACCAGCATTGCCCCCTAGGAAGAGACGACACAAATGGAGGTGTTTTAGTGGTGCTTCGCCAGGATTCGATCTGAGCACCCTCAGCACCGAAAACCAGCGCGCTGTACCACAAGGCCGCCACGGCCGCCTTAAATGATATTAGGCAGGTGTATATATATATATATATATATATATATATATATATATATATATATATATATATATATATATATATATATATATATATATATATATATATATATATATATATATATATTGTGTGTGTTCTTCTGTTTTTCGGTAACAATTAAAACCTGATATAATTTTGTAATCAGATAATTTTTTTCTTAATACATAGGATTTCCTTTTCATTCGGAGCTTGTTGTATAGTTTTTATAATAAGATTTCGTCTTATTATAAAAACTATACGACTAAGCTGATGTAAAGAGAAGTAATGAAGATTCTTCGGAATTATTGTTTTTTTACCTTATATAAGTGTGGTAAAATTATGCTTTTCGCCAAAAATATATTTACTTAATTATATATTTTATGTGATACTTCGGAAACATGCAAAAAGAAACAAATTCTGAGTACCTTTTTTGTGTTTTTATAATGTAATACCTATAAGCGCCTTTCCTTTACGTTGCATAATTACCTTTTTGTTTGCTATAGAGCACGGAAAATAACAAATCCAAAAATAATGAATCCTTATTTATCATAAAATAACCACCTCTGTTAAATTATTATAAAACAGCTGTATTTATATTTAGTTAAAAAAGTACGTTATTTAACTAGATTATCGTGTATAGGGGTGGCGGAAACGTATTTAAATACATTTTTTCACTCACTGCTCAGTGCATAACTGTGTAAACCAGATTGTTCTTTGATTTAGAGGACAATGGACAATTGATAGATCTATGTGCCTGTGCTAAAGGTTGCATAAGGGCAATTAAGTAAAAAACTTATATTTATACACGTACCCGTAATTTGTGGTCTTCTGGTCTAACGTTATACCTTAGTTTACGAATGATCCACTTAATTAAAATAATAAAAAAATCTACCTACATTTCAAATTGATAGTTTCTGTCATCCTTTCTTCTGTGTACAATATTAATGCTAGCAAATAAAAAACAAATGCTAGCAAATATTATAAAGGTAATACATATGCAATTTGTGTACAATTTTACGCGGAATTTTATGGTTATTAGTATTTTGAATACATAATAAAACGACTTTCTTATCTAAACATAGCTTGACGTGGCCGGTACATAACTCCTGCATCCAGTTGAATTCTAGAAGTTAAGATCGCACACTTCTCCATAGGAAGAACCTATCAGAATGTGTACCTGCCCTCCACCCGTTACACGTGGATTAATCCTAGGGATCAGCTTTATTATTTTTCTTTCCTTTATAAACGTCTTAGTCATCTCTCTTGTCTTTCCAAGATTTAAAAAAAAAATTACTAGGCTCGTCGACTAGTTGGATTCTACGTGTCTTCGAATCGCATTTCTCATGATCAACTCATCAGTCCAAGCTACGTTACTTGCTGCTAGTGATAGAATTCTTTCATTATAGAAATATGAAAAGTTCCTTGACCAGTGTCACATCTTCGTAATATTTCGTAATCAAGAAGCATTTGATAAGGTTTGGCACACTGGTTTAACCTATAAACTAATTATGGCTAACTTGCCGCCTTCCTTAACTAAAATTATCATTCATTACTGTCAACTGGGGTAACTTTGACCTTTGCGGGTAACTTTGGCCCAACAAACGAAAAAAGATTGTATGTGCTGTATCTAGACAAATGAGAGCGGTTATCACTTATGTTTCGGCCCTTAGATAGCTCTGGTATCACTTTTAAGCATTACTTAACTATAATAAATCACAACACGAAATAAAAATGGACTGTAGATTTTATTAAATCTGCTTTTATTATCTGCGGTAGCGACAGCAGCGCCTTTTTTAATTGTGGTCACTCAACAACTTATTTATTGCAAGGGCCAATAGGTGGATGAAATACAATAGGTATAATAAGTATATAGGTATATAAGTATATTATAATAGGTTTGTTGGGCCAAAGTTACCCGCAAAGGCCAAAGTTACCCCAGTTGACGGTACCCTTTGGATAGAAGATTTCGGTGAAACTAAATAGTGGGTAATCGACCCCAAGGCAAATCTTTAGTAGGATTCCAAATAACTTCCTTTTTGGTTCGAAAGTGTCCCAAATCTATGTTAATGATATTTTTTGATTCCTTGTGTCAGTCTTGCTGTTTATGCTGATGACTGGACGATTCTTGTTCAATGCCGCCAAAGATTCACCGTGTTCAATAGTCTCCAAATGTGTATGCTCTTCTTGTCATTTAATGATTTTCCTGCTAGTGTTGTCAGCAGGTCAACTGCTGCCAGGTTCCCCGGTAATTTGTCAGTAAGTTGTTACCTTGAAAGTCATTTATTACTCTAGTTCTAACTTACAATTCTCCCATTTGGGTTTCGTTGCTAAAGAAAATTCAGTTCTTTCAGACCAAGACTCAGAGGAGTTACATTTCACCTGTTCTTACGTATACACACAGTACAACAGAGAAATGTTTAGACCAAGGTTCCCAAACTTTTTTCTACTTCAACCCCTTTTAAAAGAATGATTTTCTTCATTAAACCCTTCACATTTTTCTCTATAATATACAGCATACAACATAATTATAATACTAATAATTGCACATAAAACACTTAAACATAACAATCTGACTAAGAATATGAAAAAAAATATTAAGAAAAGTGGTTCATTAGGTTTATGTTTTATTATTTTTGTACTATTTTCATTTTTAATTTCACAAGTATGAACAAGATTTCGGAAACACAGATTATAATTGTACAAACATCGCCAAGAGAAAAAAGGAAACTGCTGCTGATTGGTTGCATCGGAAGGACCCATGGGCTGTTTAGGGTCCAGTGGATTTCCTCAGTTCTACCTAGTGTTGGGACACGAATAAAAGCCGACGGCGGCATTCGAGGCATATAAAATAGTGTCAAGACATTCGACTTTAAATGCGTGGATCACTCCGCCTTATGCAAATCTGTATTTATACATATTAAAACGGATATTATTATTTAATAATTATATTCATAAAAAAATAAATAAATTTTAAAACTGAAAAATTTATTCCAGACCCCTAATAGACCCCTAGAATACAATAGACACTTTTTAAACTTGCATCAACCCCCAAGGAGTCCACCTGGACCCCCTTGGAAATCCCTAGTTTAAATAGTTGTCAAAGTAATGATAAAGTGGTGGCAACGCAAGAAAAATTAAACTACTGAAGAAGTAGAAAAAGTGTTATGAAATATGAATAAAACCTAAAACTAAAGTCATGACTTAAGGGTTCACATGCATAGTTCATGGATAACAAGTTTACGAAGCATATAATTTCGGTGTGTTTTTGTTTAATAATCTCCTAATAGATTCATTTATAATGAACGTTCTTTTATTGGAAGTTTTTATTACATTTTACACTATATAAATTTACCATTATACATTATAAAATATCCTAAAATATTGTTATGAAAAACGAAAAAAATTACATTATTGAATAGTCTTCGAACACGGATGAAATTTCTAGTTTATCTGGAGAAAAAAATCGCATCTTTTTCTACAATTTTTTTTCACGTTGTGAACGAATCCTCTGCAACGCAAATGTCATTCAGATTTTCTTAAAATTGATGTTGTCTTAATGTATCTACTTCATAACAGCTTAGAATGAGAGACAGCGGATGGCAATATGCGAATTACTATTTTTGGATATAAATCTTTTTCTTTAGATAATCTTTTAAACTAAAATTTTCTCCGCAGACCTGAAACAAATTTTTAAAACCAATTTTATAACTAATAGGGAAATTCAATTAGCTATTTTTTCGTATGGATATTAAGAAGCTGTGTGTTCTGTCCTGTTATGTAAAATTGACATCTGCCACATAATGTAGTTAAAAGATACTTCGATCGAAAGCCGAAACTTAATTCAACATTTTCGTATGTTATGATATTACGGAAAAATCTGACATTTTTTAAAACTTCTAAAGCTTCTTTATTGTGTTGACTGTCTTTATGTTGAGCCCTATAAAAATAAATAAGGTAGAAATATATGTTGTTGTTGTTGCTTATGCCACTTGACCGACAGCAACATCAGATCAAGTCCCGAAGGCTATGAGCGATGAAGGTGCGGCTCCCGTTTTCACTGGCACCACAAGGGTCAGAGTCCGACTTGGCCAAAGGACCAGTCCCGTAATTTTGAACCGAATCAAGTGACGAGACCAGAACACTTGACCCCGCACCTCCAGATGTAATTTTGAGAACTTGAAGTACATTGTAGCTACGACAGATTTTATGTGCACCATCCGCTATTAGTGTACACGGCAAAAATATATTATCCATAATGTTAGCAACTACCTCACAAATTTTAAAATATAAACATTTACATAAATTCAATTTTTTAGAATTAATATTTTTGGGTGTAAAATTGTAAATTTATCTCTGAACCGTTTTAAACATAAATCATCGTATTTCATCTGAGGCCTTTAACAACATTTTAATATGAGTGAAAAACTGCCTCAGCATTATTTACGAAGCAAATTTTTGAGTTTAAAAAAAAAAATTATTATTTAATGTACTACAAACTCATATCAATTTTTACGATGCAAAAGGCGTTGTTATTTACCGGTGAAAAAATAATGGTAATTGTTATGAAATATTTCATCATATTGTCTATAACCGAACAAAATATTTGCTTATATTTTAGTTACGTTAGGATTTAAAATTTTAACAAATACCAAATGATTCTGCCGTTGTATTTAATTTCTGCAAAGTACGTTATACTTTAGGAAAGCAAAAATTTTACCCGAGCTGTTAAATTCAGTCCAAAAAATAAAATAACCGTTTCAACAGTAAGCAATATTTTACAACATTTATTGGATCATGCTGTAAATTAAAAACGATACCTCTTTTCTATGTAATTAGTATTTGAACCGTATATAACATTTATATTGTTTGGAATATATTTAATTTACAATTTGAAATTTAGTGCATTGTTTATTTCAAGAGATAAAAATTTCAGAGGCTAAAATTTTCTGTTGTAAAAATTATCTAAACAATGACTTTTAATCAAAGCGCGTCTAAAATTGTATATTTAATAAAAATGGATTAGGAAAGGATTAGCATATTTCCACTCTAGCATTTTCTAAAACAAAAATGGAAATGCTTTAATTTAAGAAGTGGGAAATAATTCAAATCAACCCTTTGTATTCAGATATGAAAAGTTTAGATTTTAGTTGAAATACTAGTAAATAAAATTTTATCTTACAAGTTATGGGAATAAGAGAATTTAAAAATTAAACGATTTATAACTCTTTTGCGTTTGATTTTCATTTAAATATTAAACGAACGCGAATACATTTCATTTTATTTGAAGATTCCGTTGCCACTTATTGGTTAAATGGGCAAATGATTGGTATATGAATGGTTAAATGGGAAAATGATTGATATATGATTGGTTAAAAATTTTAACGCTGACGCTGCCGGATTCTATGTGAACAGACCCTTATTCTGTATTCGTTAAGTTTTTTGCTTCGTAATTTTTAATATCCGTGTTATTGTTTAATGTGTACAAGTCCTATTTTCAACGTTAAATGTATGTAATAAATATTTTATTTTTCATATTTAAATTGTGATAATGGGCTTGGGTTTCGTGGTATATAAAAATACTTTAATTCACTGCTAGCCAGTGATGACCACAAGCTGGTGACCCCTGCAAAGTTATGGATCATGTCCGTATTTCAAGAAAATTGAAAGTATTAAATTCAAGGGAATGCAGTTCTTCAAATAATACATTTCCCATCATTTAAAGCAGCAGTACTATGTATCTTTTGAGTTCATAGTAAGAAAAATATTTTATTCCTTTATTATATAGTATCACGTTATATCTGCCCTGAAGAAGACACGATTTCTGAGGAGGACCTCTGAATTAAAATTACATTTTATTTGCATCATACGACGGTATCTCTCGAGTACCTCGGAGATTTCATTAGCTGAGTTTTATCCTGTCGGAAATTCAAGTAACGCAAGTTCTGTTTCCGTTTTTCATTGCGTAGTCCAATGACATAGCTTAAGGCTACTGTGTACTAACCCTATTGGATAATTTCTCTAATATTTACAGTTCCATAAATGAATGCGTCCACTGTCCAAACTGCATAGTTGTGTGAGAACGCATAAATGAGTCCTTAGGCCCTGATGTAAGACATTTCGGAACGCATACATTGGTATCTAGTGGGGGAAAGACTCAATTCTAGTTGTTTTTTTTTTGCATATGAAAAGTGGGCATTTTAATAAAATGCCCACTTTTAAAATTCTGAAATTAAAAAAATTTTAAATCTGTACAAACTAAATTTTTCAGGCCAGTAAATTATTAATATCGATACATAATTTAAAAAAGATTTTAACTTAAAAGGATTTTTTGAAAGACTTGTGCAATGAATTTAAGCAGAAATTCATGTACAGAAAACATAACTGAAACATACACTTTTTTTAAATCTGTAATTGAAAAGAAACAAGGCGATGGAATTTCTCTTAACATGAAGAGTGAAGATCTGCGAGTTCGACGTATGTACTGCGTTAGGTTAAATTGTAAACAGTCACGAGTCCATATTGAAAAGTCACATCCTGATCTGAATAGAGTACAAAGACAAGCTTAGGGGTAATGTACGGGGGGGGGGGGGGGCAGGGGAAGACCAAGGTCTCGGGCCCCAGCGTACTTAAGGTTCTTGATAGATCATTACGATATGTTTTCAAAAATCATCCCTTTTTTTTTGTCATTTAAAATTGGAATCCATAGAAAATTTATTTATTTATTTTCGTTTTGGAGGGAGGTTGGGAATACGCTCTAACATCCATTTCTCTGTCTGAATCAAAATGCCGTCATTTTTACCTTCAATTTGGATGATCCTCTATAACTGAAATAAACCGCTTAATATCGAAGTACATACAAATTAAATCAAGTAAAAAGCACTTGGTTGAAAAAAACTAAACATTCTCGATTATTGATCGGTCTCTAACTGCGGAGTTGACTACTATATAACGCAATTTAATTTTCTCATATCCTCCATTTAATGAGTGGGTTTTAAATTTTAGTTTTATCCCATCATCCTGTTTCTTTGATTTGTATTGCTGATTCGAAGTATGCTATCCTTTTAAATAAGTAAATGCAATTTTTGTTCTGTAATGGGCTTAAATCTACTACGCTAACAATTGCATTTAATTTTTCTTGTGTTATATTATTAAACTGCTGTAAGAAAGCCACATTAATTCTACACAAATAAGCCTCGAATAACGCTAAATATAATTTTCCCTCTTATCTGAGGAGAAAATATTATTCTTGACATCCAGCTAAATCCTGTTTCACGAACCAAATATTTCATAACAAATCATCATATTTTGTTAAAACACACACCCTAATGAATTCACAAAGTAAACGGGCTCGATTTCGAAGTCCCCAATTAGATTAATTACCTTTAAAATCCTCTTACTAACAAAAGCCGCGTCAAGTGATTTCTCATCTGGCGTAATGACAAAAGTGCTGACATAAATTATAACGACCCGAGAGTTTCTGCTTGTATCATTCTTTCTTACGTGTCAAGCGAGAAGAAAGTTTCGGAAGCAACATGGCGCAATAATTTATGCCTGACAGCTCAATTTTCGAACGATATGGTAGTGGGAATGTGCCGGGCTAAGCAAGGAGATTGTTTCAGGGAAGATTGTGTCTTATTGACTTCCAGATGAGCATGCTTCGTTTACATCAAATAAGAAGGGCAAATAAATGTTGCATTAAATTTTGAACTTTAGCGTGCTGGGGATTATTCGGGTGATATTGAATTTTATTACAATGCATAACATGAATATACTAGAACTTAAAGACGCAGGTAAAGCTGCGCGAACTTTGTCTTAAGGCTGCTATGTACTAAGAAAAAAATCGTATTTCCCTTTTTCTCTTCTTGCAGACTCTTGTGGTGGGAGGAGTCCAGTTGACAGTTCGAGAATTCCACCCCCCTTAGGACTGACATTTTGAGGGTTTGCACTGGCTCTCTCTCTCTATAGGGGGGGGGGTTGAGCGCTACCCCCAAATTTTTTATTTAAAATATATCTTTGTCAACTATTTACAGGTACATAAATGGTGATAATCAAATAAAATTGGTATTGTAAGATAGCCTGAACTTTTCTGCAAAGCGCTATAGTATTCATTTTATAAATTTCGTCCACCGAAGGAATTTATGAGCGTTTAAAACACACTATACCAGATTTTTTCTCGAATAATTTAAATTTTAAAATATTAATTGCATTTAAAAAAAACGAAAAATGTACACAAATGTAAAATTTCTTTCTCTATGACGGAGTACAATATTTTTTTTAAATCTTTATTTCCAAGTCGGCAATCCATGGACAAATTTTCTCCATAGGTTAACATTGAGGTGAGCGAATCCAATGGGGTTAGTACATAGCAGCCTTAAGGAATCGCCCAACAGCTTTTAATGAGAATACACGATCTCATACAAATGCTGGATTAGAAATGGTACTACACCGGAATAACGGTTGAGTTAAAGATGCATGGTACCTTAGAACTCATCGTTAATTCGTCCCAGAAGGCTTGGCGAGTACCGAACAAATTTTTCCCGTAAAGCGTAATGTAAATGGAATTAATTTGTTCTGAAAACCAGGAATTTCACATTTTAAGAAGAATTTTTTATACAAAATCTTTAAACTATACAGACATAACTTAAAACAAAAATTAACTAAAATGAAATAAAATTTATAATAAACTCAGCCTGTACTGAAAGGAGTTGTTGTTTATGCCACTTGACCAACAGCAACATCAGATCAAGTCCCGAAGGCTATTCCCGAAGGCGAAAAATGTGCGGCTTCTGTTCTGACTGGCACCACAAAAAGGTCGGAGTCCGACTTGGCCAAAGGACACAGTCCCGTAATTTTGAACCGAGTCAAGTGACGAGACCAGAGCACTTGACCCCGCACCCCCAGAGGTAAATTTGAGAACTTGGAGGACATTGCAGCCACGACAGATTTTACGTGCACCAGTTGCCATTGGTGTACACGGCAGTGGAATTTTGTCTGCGATGAGCATCGAACCAGTGACTTTGAGATCACTAGCCCGCTGCCCTTGTCAACTGAGCCACTGCGCCCGCATTGAAAGTAGTTGATTGCCTAATGTGATAGTGACAAAGTAGAGGAGGAGGGATTAATGGTTGGAAGGAGAATCTCTACCTCCAATAAAACATCAGGCGCTTGCACAGGGATTCTTTTTCTTTTCTGTCTGATAGCATTACCGATCCCTGTTGTGAACTCAGATAGAAGAAGTTTTACTACAAACCTATTAAGAGAAACCTCCTTCTGCCTACGTTTCCTAATGTTTGTAAAGCGAGACATTTATAAACCAGTCCACATTTCTGCTTGCTTGAGCTTTGTCAGGGTGATACTTTTGAACAAAAGTTTGTATTACAAGCCATTTAGAAAACATTTCACATGTGCGGCGAGCAAACGTCGAGTATCGAAGCAAATTTATTTCTCGTCGAAATGCGAGAGTACCGAATTCGGCAAGTATTAAAAGCCTAGGTATGACTGTATATGTTTCCACTAATAGTTCAAAATTCAGCAAAATTAGACAAATTCAGAGACTAAAAGTTCTCATTTAATTGGTTTGTCAGTTGAAAAGTACATTTAAGAAATTATTAATATTTGAAAAAAAAATTAAGGTAGATAATTACTTGACATAGTAGTTCATCAATACTAATGATCAGCCATTTTTTTTCCTCGCAGTATTTATCTAACCCCAGATTAGCAAATATTTATTTTTGATTTGTGTTTTTAGCACAGGAAGGTGTTGTTGAAATAAAAAAACACGTTATAGAAAATTTAACTTTTTCTTACAAGGATAGTTTTTTACAAAGCATTAAGACGGCTATCTCTTAACCCCCTATAGAGAGAGAGCCATTACAATCCCTCAAAATGTCAATCCTGAGGGGGGTGGATTTCTCGAACTATCAACTGGACTCCTCCTACCACAAGAATCTGCAAGAAGCGGAAAACAGAAATACGATTTTTTTTCTTAGTACATAGCAGCCTTAAGGTCTACCACTACAAAATTAAAATTGTGTTAAAATAAAGTTACACTAAAAGAGGAGGAGTTTTGAAAATCACCAGCAAATCTTACAAAGATCTACTTTCAAATGCCGATGAAATTATAATAAAAAAATACATTAGAAAAATACCGACGGTAAAGTTCCCTGTACATTACCTTTGGGATAGACCCACTTCCCAAAACTTCATAATCTTTTGTCTGATTTCCATGTAGATATATTCAGACGAAGTAAACAATATTTTGGAGACGAGTTTTGGAACTATGTTAAGGACTAATGATTACAGTAGTTACTGGCCCCTATACAGGGTGTTTTCGAATTCGACCGACAAATTCAGAGGGGTGAGAGTAGGCATCAAGACGAGCAATAATCACAGGAATGTGTGACCGGAAACGCAAACCTGATCATCTAGAGAATAAACAATGATGCAGAAAAGAAGAGTCAACATTTCTGCATCTTTGTTTGTCCTCTAGCTGATGAGGTTCTCGTTTCCGGTCATACATTCCTTTGTGATTCTGTTTTGTTTTTGAGTTTTCTACTTCCACCAGAAAAATGCCATATTTCCGGCCATCCAGTGGGGTTGGTAAGAGGTATGTGCTATGAAAACATCAACTTAAAACTAGTTCCGGAACATCCGATTTAAAACTAGACGGAAATGGTTTGCTTTGCTCCTGATCGCTCAATTAAAAGCGGCGGCGCGGCAATGAATGCGCGTGCATGGACAGGTTTCAGAGCTTCTTACAAAGTTTTATAAAAAAACGTTAGCAACAAAAAAGATGTGGCGAAATTTGAATTTTCTTGCTGAAGAACTTTATGTGGAGTCAGTCTTCGAATTTTCTTTGGCGAGAGTGTCCATTGATGTTCTTATAAAGAAGGCTTTCTGAAGCACGTGGTTGCACGTGTACCACAAAGGAAATGTAATTTATCTGGCGAAGGGTTTTACGAAGAAGTGAATCGAGCTTATGTAAGCCAAGTTCCTGCGCATGTGTTTGACAGATTTGTACAAATGTGGAATTGACCAATGTAATGGAATCAAGACATCCTAATGTTTCTTGGTCTTTTGAGGAAGAATTGTGATGTCCACGTGCAAATAATTTGTGTGCTCTCCTAGCTTAAGTCTTAAATGAAGTGTGGTAAATGAATTCTATTTTTATTCTTTTATTTTTAATGCAATGTGCTGATCTTTTATAATCACGGCCACAACTATAATCCTTAACAGTATGGTCCGATTTAGTAAACAACGCCCTCCAGCGTCAGGTTTGCGTTTCCGGTCATACATTCCTATGTGATTATTGCTCGTCTTGATGCATACTATCACACCTCTGAATTTGTCGGTCGAATTCGGCAGCACCCTGTATGTTCTATTGTTATAACTTAAAGACCGGTCAAATATTAGTAACGTAATTGCCCGTATCCTTTCTTAGAGAAATACAATGATTTCTAACCGACAGAAAAGCTAAAACAAGTTATATATCCCATTACCATTCTCCTGCTTATTCACTACAAGTTAAGGAATTTCTAACGGAACGTTAGTTTAGTTATGTACGAGATTTTGATTACTCTCGCTGGATTAGATTAATTAGGGTCAATAACCTTTTAATACAAAAGTCTCAGCCTCACGTCATTTCTCTTGCGACATGGTCTAGACATAAATTTAACGTCCGAGATGCCTCTGCGACATCATTCTTCCTTACGTGCCAACGGAGGTAGAAAGTGTTGAAGCAAAATGGGGCCGTAATTTATGGGTGACAGCTTACTTTACGAATGACGAGGTGTTGGAAATAAATCAAAGGTCCGGAACAGAGCAGGGGAAGCCGAAAGGGGATATTTAACTAATTGATTCAAAAATCGGTATGCTTTCGATTCCAATGTATATAAGGTGATGTTAAAGAAGGCAAAAATTAAGCTTAAAATTGACGATGTTGTTATTGCTCCGTGTTTGCTGAACTTTGAGAGTCCAGAATCTCTTTTTTAGGAAAGTTATGGGTGGATGACTCATTTTCAATTATTTTGTTAGCAGTTAATGATGTGTAAGAGAAATTTTTTATCGTAGAGCAGTAATTGTCATCTTATAAAAATGTCACTAATAATCTTAAAGCAGTTATTTCAGAATACGAATATCTGGCTGCTAGAAGAAATAGTAGCAAAGAAGTAATTAATCTTTATAAATTGCCCTGCAATATACGTCCAAGAAAAGACTTCTTTAAGAAGAAACTTCTAAAGAAGATTTTTTATTAATACTACATAGCGTTATATATATATATATATATATATATATATATATATATATATATATATATATATATATATATATATATATATATATATATATATATACATATATATACATATATATATATATATATATATATATACATATATATACATATATATATATATATATATATATATATATATATCTAATATATAAAAATGAATGTTTGTATCTCTGTAATTGTATAGAAATCCACAGTTTAGGAGCAACGATCGTGAAATTTTACATACAGACGTCTTTAAAAACAGCCGAGGGTCTGAAGAACTTCAAAAATCGAAATTAATTACCGTTGATTTTTAATTAATAAAAAACCAACAATTTGTAAGCTGTTACACTTTGTGGAATCACCCCTCTGAATATGGCGTCCACGTTAGGGATAGCGGGCAAACAGCGAGCGAAAAGATAAAAATAAATAAATCAAAAAGTTTCAAGTTATAAATTAAACCAGAATAATAAATGAAAATAATAATCTTTCAAGTCAGATTTTATACTCTAAAATAAATCGGATCCAACGGCATATTGACACTCTCACACGCGATGGAAAATTCGAATCAACCACGCTAAGTGTCACGATCTTTTTTAATCGCTACTGCAATCCCCCTAGCTTATGACTTTATGTCTATTGAAGAGTTAAAGACTATGCTTCTATCCTGCTAACTTATTTCTCACTTTAAACTCTTCTTACTCCATAAATGTATGTATATTCACCAACCCATAGCAATTTTCCAAAAAACTCATTGCGTATATTTTTTACTTTACTCACCAATTTTGTGTATAATCGTGGCGTAGTCGTTAAAACGCTTCATTTGGTACCCCGTAAGACTCGGGTTCGAGTACGAGATCGTGCAAATTTTGCTAAACCTGTATTTTCAGCTTTTTTATGAAGGCTTTTTTATTTCAGTTTTTATTTTATTATTTTTTTAATTATTATCTTTATTTTATTTTATTATTTTTTAAACTATTATTTTTATTTTATTTTATTATTTTTTTTAATTATTTATTTTTTTTTCAGCTTTTTTATGATGAAAGACCGAATATAGCTGAAATCTGAGGAGTTTATTATACACTTATATATTTTTAATGTTGGTTTTCATATTATTAATGTGTATAACATTTCGTATGCTTTTTTTCTATGTTATTTATACTGTGTTTAGTTTTTTAATGGATTTTGGTAGGTTTATTATAAATTTATATATTTTATGTTTAACTTTCCAGGATTTTTTGCTCCACTGATAAAGGCTAAATCTTTTCTATGTTATTTATACTGTGTTTAGTTTTAAAATTGATTTTGATTAACAAACATTCATCAATAATTTATTGCTAACAATTAGGATAACTAACAATTTTTGAAGGATGCGATTTTCGATTCACAGATGTGCAATAGATGGCGCCACTATTTTAAACTTTTAGTATTCTATAAACCAACACCTCCTAAACGTGTTCCTAAACGAACGGTACATTCAAATTAAATACAATGTCACTGTATGCAATTAATGCCAATATATATATATATATATATATATATATATATATATATATATATATATATATATATATATATATATATATATATATATATATATATATATATATATATATATATATATATATAATAAATACGACGATCAATGTATACGATGGATGTAAAAAAAACAAAAAAATATATTAATAAAAAAATCGTAAGGGATATTTTTATAGACAAAATAATGTAGAAGAAATATTCAAATTAAATCTCATAGGACATACTAAAGAATATAGTACAGTTAATGTAGTACAATTTGAGGAACATATCTTTTACATTATTTTAATATTTTTTTTAATAATGTCCAATCGTCTGCTGCATTAGCAAGAAAAAAAGTATTTTTTTGCCTATTTCGTTGTTATGTGAAGATAAATTTATTTAAAGTAACAAAAAAAGAAATCACGTGATCAGCGTTTAATAAATTAACCTTTTACATGCCAATGTTTCTTTTTTGGAACACCATGTTTAATATTTTTTAAAAAATAAACTGTGATATCTGTCAGTTTGAAAAAATTACCGTATATTATAGAAGGCATGACTGATTTTTTGACTTTTTTTTTTCAAATATGAATATTTTAGCGTAGAAAAATTTCTAAAAATCAGCTTTTTTCACAATTTTTACAGTACGTAAGAAAAAAAATTCTATAAAATTCCTAAAAATTCAAATCCACCCAAAAATTTCCCCATCGTACTTGCAAAGGACAAGTTTAACGAGTTAATAAAATAAATTAAAATAATAACAAGAAATATTTCCTCAAGACTGCGTAAAATGCAATGTTCCAAAAAAGGAACATTGGCATGTAACGATATACAAAAGCAGTGATATCACACGTGATCAGTGATTCTGCCGTCAATCAGTGATTCTGCCGTCTGATTTCTTAGAAAATTCAGCCGAACTTACAAAGCTGTATGCCCTACAAAAAGGAGACTCTTTAGGCGTCGACGCAAATGACATTCGGCAGTTTCTTGGTTTACTGTTGTTTAGTGGCTACCACTCAGTACCTGATGAAAATACATATTGGAGCTCTCAGGAAGATTTGCATATCCTAATTGTTAACAATACAATGCCCAGAAATAAATTTCGGATGTTAAAAAAGTATTTCCACATTGTTGATAATAGTAAATTGGAACCAGGCGATAAATTAGGGAAAATTTTTCCCTTTTATACAGAGGTTGGAAAAAATTTTCGTCAATTTGGATTTTTTCATGAAAATATGAGTATCGATGAATCCATGGTTCCGTGTTATGGACATCGTTCGGCTAAGGTGTTCATACGTGGAAAGCCAATTCGCTTTGGTTTCAAAGTTTGGATGATCTGCTCAGCAAATGGTTATCCTTATGCTATGTCTATCTACGGTGGAAAAAGTTCAAAAAATGAAAATTTGCCACTTGGATCAAAAGTTGTCTCCGAACTATTATCTTTTATTGACAATCCAGAGAAACGCAAAATATTTTTCGATAACTTTTTTTACATCGTACAGTCTGCTGACAGATTTATCTAACAAAGGCTTTAAGGCAATCGGCACAGTACGAGATTCCAGGACGGGACAATGTTCTCTTAAAACAGCAAAAGAAATATCGAAATTTCAACGTGGAGAGTTTGATTACCGATGCGATGGAGAAGTTTATATGTGCCATTGGAACGATAGTTTTGTTGTAACTATTACATCAAATTTTATCACTCACGAACCATTAGGAAGAGCAAAAAGATATGTCCGAGCTAAAATAAAAGTTGATTTTCCTTAACCTTACATTATAAAATTATATAATAAAGGAATGAGTGAAGTACACCTGTTGGACCGACTTCCTGGAAGTTATCGAGCAAAGTTACGCAGCAAAATATGGTACTTTATTCCTTGATGTGGCATGTAAAAGGTTAAATTCTAAAAATTAATCTTTAAAAATTCACCAAAAATCATAAAATGGAGGTAAAGATTCGAAAAAGATTTCATATTAAAGGAATTTTTATGATCTTTTTCGTGATATAAATTTTATAACCCTCAAATTATTATTATTTTAAATGCAAACTTAAAAAAAAGTTACTAAAACAACTCAAAAATTTAATTTTAAAAAAATCTAAGAACTTTTCAAAAATTTTTCTTAGTGCACTCCTACACTATAAGAAGAATCGCCATGCAAAATTTCAGCCCTTTTATTTCCCGCGGTTTGGTCTGTACGTTGTATGTCAGTCAGTCAATCAGTCAGTCAGTCAGTTAGTTACGGAACTGTTTTATATATATATATTATTATTACTATCTTTATATCGTAACGTTAACTTCATGCGCACGCATTATTTTCCTATGCTTTTTTTATCTTTATTATAGCGTAATTTTCATATGATTTTAAACAACAATAATTTTTAACTGGCATTCAATTCGCTGTTAAAACTTTATATTTACACCCTATTTAAAAGAAGTAGGGTGTAAATTTTTCAAAGAGGATGTTTCAAGACCCAACTTCAAAGAAGTAGGGTGTAAATTGTAGGGTAGAAAGTTGGTAAAATCAAAATTTTGTGCAATGTATTTAATTTCTCGATTAAAAGTAGTTTTTTTCTAAAAATTAATTTATTTCGCTTGAAAAGCTAAATATTTTATGCCCGCGGTTTATATTATTATTACTATCTTTATATCATAAAGTTAACTTCATACGCGAGCATTATTTTCATATGCTTTTTTTATTATTATCTTTATAATAGCTTTATTTTCATATGCTTTTAAACAACTGTCGTTTTTATTCATATTATGTTGGTTTTTTATTAATTAAAAATTAAGGGTAATTAATTTCGATTCCGGAAGTTCTTATTATCTTTATTTTCATATGCTTTTTCATTTACAAATTATTCAAATGTTGGTTAAAAAACTTATGTAATTCATACATTTGCGTGAGTTTAATTATTGTAATTAATAAATTTATATTTCTGGAGAGGATGTTTCAGGTTTTAGTGGTACTATGATGAAAGGCTGAATCTACCAAAATTCTGAGGAGTTTATTATGGACAGAAAAGGAATTTAATATGTAGAGGATGTTTATAGGAGTTTAATGTGGAGAGGAGTTGAATGGTTTGCAGCCCTCAATCAAACAGGCAACGCTAGAGTCATATCATGGTTCTATTGGAAATTTCAGCTAAACCTGTAATTTCAGCTTCTTTTTATGCCCAAATGATAAAAGGCTAAATCTAGCTGAATTCTGAGGAGTTTATTATAATTTTATATATTTTTTATTGGGTTTTCATTTTATTCATGTGTATAAGATTTCACATATTTTTTTCTATGTTATTTAATACGTGTTTAGTTTTAAATTAATTTTAGTTAGCAAACATTAGACAATTTGACATTTTTACTTTTCAGATTTTAGTGCTTCAATGATGAAAGGCTGAAATTCCTGAATTCTGAGATGTGTATAACATTTCACATATACTTTTTCTATGTTATTTATACTGTGTTGATTTTGGTTAACAAATATTGTTAAAATCCCGGGCAATGCCGGGTACTTCAGCTAGTATACATATATATATATATATATATATATATATATATATATATATATATATATATATATATATATATATATATATATATATATATATATATATATATATATAAAATATGAATGCAATGGAAAAATAAATTTTTTAAATATATTTACTTGAATATGCTAACCAGTATATGTTAATAAATATGTAGGATTACACTTTTGCAAATTGTTAATAAGACTAGGTTTTCAAAGGTAAATCCCACGCAATGCAGATATTGGTTGAATATTGCATTCCCTAAAGACTCACTCAAATAAACCTTCCTTTTTTACCAGTGGAAATCACAGAAACATCTGTTTTAATAAGATTTTTCAGTTGAATATTTTATATAATAATTACAAATGCAGAAAAGCTATCGGGTGGATTCAGTAACATAAATATGCCTTTTCCTCAGTATTTCTACAACGTATGTTTTTTTTCTCATTTTCAACAGAATCATGAACTAGGAAGTACAATATTTCTGGGGGAAAAATCTGAAGTAATTCTCCTTGTTCCCTCGGATTCATCTTTCTTTCTTTTTTTAAAATGCATTTTACCGAGGTGAAATCCTGCTTACAAATATGTGCACAAAAGAACCCTGAAAGGCTGCAGGGTTTTTTTTTCCTACAATTTCAGTTAAATGTTTTTGATAACTAGAAATGAGGAAAAATGTTTCTCTTTCAATCAGTTTAATTTAGTATATACCTCTTCCATTTTATTTCACTAATTTGGATGGTAAATATTATTTTTTATTTATGAAAAGTTTTTACTTTTCAAACGTGTGCCTTAGTTCATTTTTTAAAAGATTCAGTTTAAGGGGGAAAAAGATTATATGTATCTGCGTATGTGTTATTTGAAGGTCCCATGGAATGATGTTATTTACAAATGTAACAGACATTAGCTTTTATGCTATCAGTCCATGAGCTTTCCAGGATTTTTCAATGGTATTGCTAAACCTACAGAGTGCAGAGCACACGTTCAAATGTTTACATGTCTTAGAGCGACAAGAGTCGCAAACGATACATTCCAGGGAATCCACCATTCCAATGCAGAAAAGGTGAGATCGTAAACAATCATGCCCAGTCATCGGCCTGAATCTTGTTACTGCAGCTTTTATTTGGACATCAGGAACGACGGAAGTGTTCTCCTTAAGGTTAACCCATCCTTTCTATTTAGATGATCCTACGGAATAAAGTAGACAACACTTTCTGGTCAAATGTTATATTGTGTAATATGTGACTTTTTAGAGTATTACATTAGCAGCAAATGTCATTGGGAAAAATACTTTCTCCCAAGAGTGCAGTAGTCTAGCTGGATGAATACCGATTTTGCGATGCGTATTCGACCAGCGTTCGTAACCAAGCGAATAAACTGTTTAAAGTAAGGAAGTTATGAGCAGCGAGAGAGATCGCCGCTCATGCTGGGCAGCAGAGAGATTAGGAGGATCGAAGGCATAAGCCTGTAGTTTGGAGTAAAAATTGACTAGTGAATTTAGCGAAGAAATTCGATTATACAATTACAGTTCTACAACAAGTGCCGATGTATCGATTAGCTACGGTGAGAATTAATTACGTTATATTTAGAGGTGCTATTGAAATCATGCGTTGTTTAAAATTGTTCGTTTTGTATTTTACTGTAAATTCTGTGTGTGTGACTGATGCCCCTTGACCGACAATTGTCAGTTGAAGTCCATAACGGCTATTGTTCGAAGTGGTGCGACTCCGGTGTTTAATAGCGCCACAAGGGTCGGAGTCCGACTTGGCTAAAGCACCGGTCCCGTAATTTTTTAACCGAGTCAAGTGATGAGACCGGAACACTTGACCCCTCACCTCCAGAGGTAAATTACTACTTTAACTCCTTCAGCTGTGTTCTTCTCAAACAGAGTGATAATTAACATTATGTTTGACATTTGAGTTACAGCTTCATATCTTACCCCAGAACATTTGGGCAATTAAGAAATCCTCTCGTAATTTATGTAAAATAATTAGACTGATGCAGGATAAGTATTAAAGGATATGCATGAGGGAAAACAATTCCTATCAAAGCAATATATGAAGTATTCCTAATTTAATTTAAGCAATATGTAAAACAATGATCAATCACTGTGCTAACCGATATTTTCTCATTTGTCGGGTGGTCGCCAAGAGGGCATTCTACAAACTTTGCAAACGCAGCGCAAATGCTGAAGGGATTATAAATTTTATTTTAGATAGGAAATCACAAACGTGCACTTGTGTCAGAAAATAATTACGCTCGGTTAGAATGAGGCATTCTATCACCTATGAATTCAGATATATATGTATAATGATCATGTCCTTTATTCGTAAATGTCAATACGAGCACAGTTTGACTTTCACAGTTTGATTTTCCCCTCTCAATCTTTTAAAGTATTTAAATACCTTTTTCCGCTATTCCAACATTACCTGCAGTTTCCGATTTGCAGCTAACGGAATCCCTGGGAGATTACTATAACATATTCAAACGCACATGGATTTCATAAAGAAAATCCAAGTATTTTCCCCGTTTGTACTGAAGTTCATTAATATTTTATTTTAACATCGGGATTAGTGATTTGTCCGTACACAGACTTTCGATTCTAATGCTACGTGGTCCCAGAAGAAGAACTACAACTCTGAAGTTCTGTGCATTATGGATTTCTAGAGATTGTCCGTTGCAGTTTTATAGTAATTCAGAGGGTATTTTAAAGTTACATAACTTTTGCATTATTATGTTATTTATTCTTACTTCATGTTCTTAACAAATTCCAAATTCAGACAGTCTGTGAAAGGTGTCTGGAAAGCGATTCCTAAATCTGATATATTAGAAGTGGTGCCGTTTATTAAAGTATCTTTCAACTTTTGTTCTTATTTATTAATTAATGCATGACTAAGAACTTATGAATAAACTGCTCGGCATAAAGCGCTGTCGTTTTTCTATGCAGTCTGGCTAAAAAGACGTTAAATATTACGTCTGAAAAGTTTCATTATTCAGGTATAACGTTTATTGCTGCAAATTTAAGTTTATATTTTAAAAATAAAATTCCCAAGCATCTAATGCAGGGAAAACTACAATGTTTCAATTAAAAAGTTCAAAATAGGATGAGTGTATGATTAGTTAGTTAACAACGGAAATCGTTCTACCTTACAGAACTAGTCTACAACCACTCTTTGTGTTGCTAGCTATTTATAATATACTAGCTGAATACCCGTGCTTCGCTTACCCGTGGTTGGGTATTAGAGTAATGCATGGCATGAACACTTTTTCTCCTTGAGCACACCCGGTTAAAATAATAGCTTCGATTAAATTTTTATGCAGGGCTGTGACTTGTAGTCTAGTGCCATAATTTCGGTGGTTTCAAATTCCCAAGGAGCATTACGGGTGTGCCCTTTCGCAAAGAGAGTTTATGGTATGGAAGACCCGGTGGTTTACGGGCATTTCAAAACTCTACTGGATAGTTTATGTCATCATCTGAATTACAGACAGTCTCTATCGACTGTCTAAATTTCAGCCCTTTAGGTCTAGCGGTTTGGTCTGTGCGAGGTCTGTCAGTCCGTCACGGAACTGTTTTATATATAGGTTTAATTTAATATCCATAAAACATAGTAATTTGAATTAAATCCTTAAAAAACTGCCATCTCAATTATTCTAGTCATTAAATTTCATCTTTTACTGTATTTTAATATTATTTTTGTCAAATGATTTCGTTGTTATGCACAAGACGTATCACAAAAAGAAAAGAAATCGTGTGATCAGCATTTAATAAATTAAATTCTAAAATTTAAGCGTTAAAAATTCACCAAAAATCACAAAATGGAGGTAAAGATTCGAAAAAGATTTCATTTTAAAGGATTTTTTATAATCTTTCTCGTGATATAAATTTTATAACCCACGGATTATTATTTTAAATGTAAGCTTTAAAGAATGTTACAAAAGCAGCTTAAAAGTTTAATTTTAAAAAAACTAAGGAGAATTTTTCAAAAATCTTTCTTAGTACACCCCTGCACTATAAGAAGAATCGCTATGCAAAATTTCAGCCCTTTAGGTCCAGCGGTTTGGTCTGTGCGTTGTATGTCAGTCAGTGAGTCAGTCAGTTACGGAACTGTTTTATATATATATATAGAGACAAGCAACATTTTAACGCTTACTGTAGAGCTCTATATCTGTTATAAGATATTTTAATATTATGTAGCTATTTATTCGTTCCTATCCTCCTCCAAATGTTATTTTAATCATTATGCTTTTAATGCACTCCATTTACACTGCAGCTTTAAGATTAACTCAAACTCGAAAGGGGAAAAAAACCCACATTAACACCCTTGCTTATCCACTTTCTGACACCGACTAATTAAATTCAATAACCTTTCAATGGCTGGGACCCATTTCCAGTGATTCCCCATTATACTAGTTTCTCTCTCTCTCTCTCGACATCGCTTTAACACGAATTCAACGTCCCAGCTACGTCTGGCTCCATCATCATTCATTCCTCCAACGCCCCCAGAAAGAAAGAGCCACAGCAAAATGGCTCCTTAATTTGTACCTGACAGGTTAGTTTCCGGGCGAGAAGGGACGGGAAATAAATCGACGGCAGCAAATAACGGAATGTACAAAAGGGTCCCGAAGTAATTCGCTTCAGCACTGATTAATCAAGAGAATGGTTCCACTATTTATTCCAAAAAAAACGAAACATGACAAAGCTTTGAGAGTAACTGTTAAGATTATTTTTTAAATATGTTTAAATTTATTTTTTAAATATGATCAAATAGATTAGAAATATAATTCTTAATGTAAAAAAATTTGATTTATGCTTCGAAGACCTGGAGTCTGACAGCTAGGGAGGAAAAGTTTCTGAGTCTTTTGAACGCAGGGTCTTCAGAAGTGTTTTTGGAGGTATTCTGGAAAATGGTGTCTGGAAATTCCGGATTATACAGGATGTTCAAAGAGCCAGATGTTGTTCATAACACTAAAATATGCTGCCTCAATTGGGTTGGGCACCTTATCAATATGAACTTCAATAACATATTAAAGGAAATTTTCTTAGCTAGACCAATTAACACAAGAAGAAGTTGAAGACCTAAACTTCGTTGGGTGGATGCAGTTGAGGACGATTATTTAATCCTTAAAACTAGGAATTGGAGGAGTTTGGTTGATAGTAGATGTGGCTGGAAATGTCTGGTTCAGAACACCTTGGCCCGCCCTGGGCTGGTGCGCCATGAATGACGAATGTAAAAAATTATACCATAATACCAGAAGCTCACATACGCTCATTACAAGTAATTCTAGTCTGTCATATTATCAGGTCATGTGATGGACGTAATGGCTAGGGCGCTGCCATTCGGTTCAGATCTTGTGGGTTCGAGTCCCACTGTTGGCATGAATGTCTGTAACCGTTCGTAATCGGCTTTAAACTGTAGGTCCTGGTCTAATTAACTCTCGTGTAGCAAAAAGTTGATGGTAACGCTTCAAACCAAACCTACCTGTCATATTACCATATACATTTAAGGTCAAAGCATTCGGTGTTATCTATTTATATATCAACATTAGCTTTTTAATTTCCTTTTTTAAATCTATTTCCGTTCATGCAACACTTTAATTTAAATCAGTTTTCTCTTTATTTTTCTACCTTGAAGCACTTCAATCTGTACGACGATCTTTTCTTTTGTTTCCTATGAAAATTCCAGACATGCTGCTCCAGGGAGTTTTCGTTAGCAGTGTAGTCGCGGACGACATCGTCTGATCTCAGTTCTTTCCCTTGTCTCTGGTTTGTTCTCGCATCAAAGATTTCTATCAGATATCTTATTAAAAGTTACTATATGCTCTTTCTTGGATCATGTATAAGTTTATAAATACATGTCATGTTCTTTTTTTTCAGTCAGTCTGTGTCTATCTGTGCTGTAGCTAGCTCGTATAGCTACAACAACTACTTTACAGTTGGTCCAAAATATACAGTTGGTCCAAAATATTCCCTTCTCTCTGGTTTGTTCTCGCATCAATTTCTATTGGATGTCTTATTAAAAGTTATTTTTGGCTCTTTCTTGGATCATGTATAAGTTTATAAATACATGTGTTGTTCTTTTTTTCTCAGTCAGTCTGTGTCTATCTGTGCTGTAGCTAGCTCGTATAGCTACAACAACTACTTTACAGTTCGTCCAAAATATACAACAGTTGGTCAAAATATACAACAGTCAGTCTGTGTCTATCTGTGTTGTAGCTAGCTCGGATAGCTACAACAACTACTTTACAGTTGGTCCAAAATATTCCCTTGTCTCTGGTTTGTTCTCGCATCAAAGATTTCTAATGGATGTCTTATTAAAAGTTACTATTGGCTCTTTTTTGGATCATGTATAAAAGTTTATAAATACATGTTGTGTTCTTTTTTTCTGTCAGTCTGTGTCTATTTGTGTTGTAGCTAGCTCGGATAGCTACAAGAACTGCTTTACAGTTGGTCCAAAATAACCAACTGTAAATTTCCTATATGTATGTTTTCCGGGTCCATGGAAGTCTTTAAACTTAACGCAGTTGCCCCTCTTATAAAAGCAGCTTTTACCAAAATTTTTGAGCTTTGGTTTCTACTGAAATGGCATGCCCTTTCCTTGGAAAAAGAAATATTCAAAGCTCACATTTAGCCAAGTGACTGATCCGATTGGAACTGGGTTCCACTAAATATGCCCTAAACCTCTTTTTCTCACAGAACGATGGAGATAAATTTAGACAAAACACAGTTCCAGGAGCCTGATTTTCATTGTGATTTCTCGTTTTATTAAAAGCAAACTGACAACAAAAAAATGTGTTAAATTATTTAATTTTAAAGACTAGCGAATTTTCTCCCAAAAACACTTTTTAGGATCTTTAAACAGCCTTCTGGATATACACTAACTCATTAATATATAAATAACGTAAACTCATTTTCCATTAAGCTGTGTTTCATCGGTATGCCCTCAAATAAATTTTAAATATTAATTTACTTCATTACCCTCGTGGATCTGAAAGCTTCTTTTGCGAACAGAATAATTTCCGCTGTCTTTTACACTTCTGCATTTTATTATATATATATATATATGTAATATATGTGTGTGTGTGTGTGTGTAATAATATGAACGCCACCCCAGTTTTAATTCTATTGCAATCTTGTCTTTTCCCTTTATATATGTACCCTTTATATATGCCCTATATATATGCGCGTTCTTTCTATATGCGCCTGGATGTCGCTCCACACGGGGTCACGTGGTAAAGAGAGGTAAAGAGAGGCTAAATTTCATATGTGCTGGTGTGAGCTTCGGTTCTAGGGACTTAAAGATTGAATCAAGGAATGAGCGGATGCCATTATCCATTCTCTCTGCTTATAAATATGTAAATAGCTTCTACTCGTTTACATTAAGTACAATATGTTTAACTGCTAGATAATAATAACGTGTTTAAAGTAACAAGAGTATTATTCCGTTTAACTGAATCATTTGATTTCGACTTTATGTGCACGAGACCCGAATACCAAGAAGAATGTATGTATATATATATATATATATATATATATATGTGTGTGTGTGTGTGTGTGTGAGTGTGTGTGTGTGTGTGTGTGTGTGTGTGTGTATTGTGATGTCGTCACGTAACTAAAATACCTCCCTTTAAAAATTCTAAGAATTTCATTGCAGTGGGAAGCCTTTGTGCGGGGTTGATCGCTCTGAAAACTGGCCGACTTGTGATGTTCGTCGAGAAAACTACTAACGAGTTTATAGTGAAGCATATGTTCCCTGTAGGTGTTTATGGTCGTCTCGTCAGAGTAGTGCCAGATGTCATCTCCAACAATTGAAGTCGCGCGGTGTCCTGAACGAACCTATTCCTGGCGAAAGCTAGGACCACGGAGCTCTGATTGCATCACCGATGGTAAGAGCGGCTTTTGTTCAGAAGACGCGGGGACAAGGCGATAAATAAGCGATCGACACGCGACCCGATACAGAGCGGGGACAGCAGATCTTGACTTCAGTCAGAATAGGGAAACGACACTAATCTGAAATCCGAGCGTTGCGCGTGTCGGAGTACCGTCCGAAGGCTGATGTTACGTTAGGCTTCATGCCTATGCATGGGACTTGCAAATGCATGGGAATTCATGAAAATGCATGGGACATGCAACATCAATTCATCTTTGTTCATCATAGTTTCTATTATTTTTATCTTAAATAAAGAGATTTGTTTCTCTAAACCCGTCTCTGTGCTAATTGTTGAAACGGATAGGAGTATCCGGAATTAACCTTGAAGGAGGGCTAGATAGAAAAGCAGCTAGTCTAGCCTCATTATAGTATGTGTCTATACGTATGTGTGCATGTCTCTCTCTCTCTCTCTCTATATATATATATATATATATATATATATATATATATATCTATATATCTATATATATATATATATATATATATATATATATATATATATATATATATATATATATATGAAAGGTATACAATTTTTAAGTTGATCACCTGTACATTTTCTTTCCCTGCCATGCTTAGGATGACATTACCGAATTCCGTTCTCACGAACCCAGGGATAATTTTCATAGCCTCAGCAATCCCTGGGAAGCCACGAAATCCTCTGGCCCTTTGTCTATGTCCAAATAAGGAGATCTGATGCACAACTCATGGAGCTTGCAAAGAAACATCTTTGCTCAGCAATTCTGAACCGCAGATTACCTCTATACGCTATCCCGGGACACACTCGGGGGCTGGCTGTCTACTAGAGAAGATGCACGTTTTAGGCTCGGTGCACACGAGCGATCCGGTGTCGTTGCGGCACTGCAGTTGCGATCAGGAGTACAACAGAGTTGAACTAACCGACGACGCCTGTGGGAGTTGGTTAGTTCAACTCTATGTACTCCTGATCGAAACTGCGGTGCCGCAACGACACCAGATCGCTCGTGTGCACCGAGCCAAGGTGCACTTACACTACGCTGACGTGTCGTGTTGACACTTCAGCTGACGTGTTACGAAAAAAATTAAACCATTATTTTAAAAAGGAGTTTGCATACTACGCTGACTTGTTGTGTCGTGTCGTGACGTGAGAAAACACGCCCCCTGATTCGTCAGCTCCAAATATAAATTCCCAGATCTCGTCAGCAGGCGTCAGGCCGTCAGCTATGAACAGGGAAGAATAGCTCATCAAGCATGTGAAGAGACACCCTATTTTATTCGACCATTTCAACAAAGATTATAGAAACAAATATGCATGCAATGAAGCATGGGAAAAGATCGGAAATATCAGGTGCTATTTACATTTATTTACTAATTTATTGCAAAGTTAGGCAGTTTGAATGATTTAACCAATATTTCAAACACTTTAAAAACACGTTTATAAAATCAGTGTTTTCTTAAAATTGTCATAGCATAAAATTTGGTTTCTTTAAAAACTGGCGGTAAATTTGATTAATGATCTTGTAAAATGTAAACAAAGAGGAAGGGGTGATTTTACAATATAAACAGGTGTTCGTGCCCTCGGTTTGTTTTCGATTTTCATCTTTTCGACAGCAAACATAATTTATATGTGTTTATATTATTTACATTTATAAATTTAGTATTTTATTTAAATTTTTCATAGCAAAAAATATGTTTTTTATGAATTAGCGGCAACAGTTGGCTATTGATCTTATCAAATGTAAACAAATAGAGTGTGCAACAATACAATATAAACAGGTGTTCGTCCCCTCTTCTTTTTAAATTCCATCTTTTATACAGCAAAAATAATTTATATGAACTTAGTTTATGTATATTTATAAATTTATATATATTTTTTTGATTGATAGTTACCTTCAATTAAATATTATAGGCAGACGACGGTCTTCGACGAAAAATTACCTACTTATTTGTAGAGTATTTGAATTAATTTGAATACTAGGTAGAAAAAAAATTCACTACAGGTTATTTATTTACATTCTTTAATAACTCAAAATTATAGCAACAAAAATGATAAATGTTTTATAAAAAACATTAATAAAAATGTTTACAAAAAATATTAATGGGCCATTTTTCCTCTATGAATGATCTCTCATTGCCATGAACAGCTTGCAGCCCTTTCATTAGAAACAAAGTATTTTTTGAACTACTCCCTCACTAGTCCAGTTTCACGACACGACACGTCAGTGTTTATTTCCACGAATCGGTTCCACATTTCGAAAACTTCTTATTTCTTCCTCCTTTACTTGCACTTGATGTTCAAAAGGTGTAATTGTTTTACAACTTCTGCGCATGTTATGAAGACAGCATGCTGCTAAAAATATATAATCACAAGTTTCCGGTTGAGATTCTATGGGTTTCAGAAACACTCTCCATCTTCCTGCTGATATGCAAAATGCATTTTCTACTGTGCGTCGTGCTCATAAATGCCTGTAGTTATAAATTTTTTCTCCGTCGTTCTTTATAGAATTCTTGCTATAGAGATGCATCAAGTATGTTTTTAATGTTAAAGCCTCATCAGTGACAATAAATCGATCGGCCACTATTTCTAGGGTGCACCCATATTATTTATAGGGTGCCACTATTTATAAGGTCCACCCGCAACGATATGCACCTTGTGAGAACCAAAAAACAATGGACTTGAATTCGTCACGACACGTCAGCGTAGTGTGCACACACTGCCTGACACTGATGTGTTAACACGTCAGCTGACGTTGTCGTCAGCGTGTGTCAACACGTCACGTCAGCGTAGTCTGCTAGACACTCGAAATAAATTGCTTATTCCTGAATTTGATTCTGCAATCTGTTGAACTCATTATATATATATATATATATATATGACCTTAAATATTAAGTTTATTTTCCTAATCTCAAAGTTGTCCTATTATCATTTACCCTACACAGTTAAATATAGGGCACAACTTTTTTGAAAGGGAATTTTAATCCTTGTCTATTAATATATGAACACGTTGTTGAAAAATTTGTAGCACATCTTTGTGGCGTGAAAACCTACAAAAATTTATAGCGAGACCTTTTTTTTTTACGTTTAAGTCCCAAAATCACACCCCATCTCTCTTCCTTACATAAGAAAGTGAAATATTCCATTTTTCAAACATGAATTTAAGCCTTAAATTTGTGTAAGAAAGAAAGATGAAAGAAGAATCTTTTCACGTGAGACATTTTCTTCTTTCTGCACCACTTTTTTTCTTCTTTTTTTAAATGGCCGACTTAACGCAAATCTTTAGTCTCAATTAGCATTGCTTTCAAAAGAACTAATCGGATAGTTGACAAGAAGATTGAAGACCGAGAGAGAGAGGAGAAAGATTTTTGCGAGAATGAAACGGCGGATTTATCCGCGGAAGGGGATACAATCGACACATTTTGCCCCCCTAATTTTTTAAGGAAGTAATAGAGTGATTGGATTATGTTGTGATGTAGTGTAGTGTTTTGTAATCTATTTTTAACACCTCGCGGATTTAACTGGAGTGTCAATTTCTGAATTTTATGATGTTGTTGTTTCTATTTCCCCCTGGTCGGAATGTATTCCAGATCAGGTCCATATAGACTAGTCGGCTGAAGGGGGCGGCTCCGGTTTATAACAATACCACAAGGGTCGGAGTTCGGTTTCCTTTTTTTGGCAACAACCTCACCCGTTTGCACGGTGCGGATTTTTTTCCCGATTTTTCTTAACCTACAAAATCTTGAAAAAGTCCAATTAAAGATTACAAAATGTGTTTACTTTTATAAACTCATAACAGATGCAGCACTAGCCTTTTTTCTACCCTTTAACTGGAATACATTGAATGCAAGTGAAAAGAAGACTAGATTTAGGCATTCGCACTGAGCGAACGGCGCCCCTGAAAGGGCTAGACAAGTGCCGCTTAAATTTTGACCGAGCACCGCCCAGGATCGGCATCTGAGGAGGATCGTACCCCCTCTCACCCTAGCTGACGTCATGGAAGGAATTTCCGGTCTACGGACTTAACGTGCTCGTATCCGGCATTGACACTGCGGTATTTAACGGCGCTTGTCGTGATTCGATCCAAGCACCCTCAGTACCGAAAGCAGACGAACTAACTCTAGGCTATCTCATGCCCTCTGTTTTTTTGTGGTACGGCACACATCCGTCCTAAAGGTCTATTTCGGATTATAAGGTGTCAACCAAAATTGTGTTTCGAGGATAAGACCAAAAGATAACGTGTGAAAGTTTGCAGCTCAGTTTGCAGTTTTTATTTTCAATAACGTCTTCAGGAGCAGAAGGAGTTATTACGTAGGGGTGTGTCTTGAAGTTGACGACGGGCTTTAGTTGTTTGCAATTTCACTATATGCAGACCAGCTGAGAGTGATAATAATTTTATTTACTTGAAAACATTATTTATAATTATCTGTTGGTTAACATATTTATAGGAAATATAAAAACTGAAAGCTATTTACATATTTACGAAAAAAAACAAAAAAAAAACAGATGAGACTGGTTCAACCCATATCCAATAAGCTAAGAAGCGCGCCGTAAGATTTTCCTACCAGGGCATTGGAAATTCAATTTCATTTATACACGTGACATTATTTTTGCATGCATATATTTTTTTAAATGATGTATAGGAATTAATGCGAAAGCGTTTAGACATTTTTAGTGTCCTGTGTGATGGACTTTAGTTTTGTAGGAAAATAAGTGTATTTCTTTAGAAAATATCGAATGATGTAATTAAAATACAGTGTGGTTATAATTAAAGTTCCACTTTGAAAGGAAAGGAATACTACATAAAAGGGTCATAAAAGGAAAACTACTGGACCAAATGTTATCAAACTTGGTAATAGTTTAAAACAGGTCATGGGAATTTTTTTTCCGCCAAAAAATGGTTCAAAAACTCACCACCAGGGTGAAAATTTAGCTGTATGCAATATTGTTAAAGGAAATAAGGGTCGGAATCTAACTTAACTTTTTGTTACACGGGTTTAACATTTTGTATACCCTTAAGAAACATTGACCTAAACAAAATTACCATTTAAAGTGTGCGAATTCCGGAAATCGTTTTCTTACAGATCGCTAATTTGTGAATTTTAAAGTCTGAATTCGGTCCTAAGGCATGAAGATATCGGTTTAAAACGTTTTTAATCGTTTCTAAACGAAACTGTTTGTGGGGTTATGCAAAACCGCAATGGCTTGTAATTGGCTAAAGACAGGAAGAAGCAAATGATTTATGCAGATGCGCTTTAGATTTCATTTGCTTTTTCCAGATAAAAGTGAGCCTGTTTGTCAGAGTTCTCATTGTTACGAATTGACAATGTCTCTAACCATGCAAGGCCGTGCTTTTCTTGTTAAATGTTATTATGATTGCAACAGCAATGAACGGCGTGCTTTAAAAAGGTATCGTTCGGTAAGAGGAATACGCCGAGGGCCAATGACACCGCAGGGTTTCTGGAAAATGATGGTAAAGTTTAAAGCTGCGGGTTTGTTATCTGTTGCACCTGGGAGGGGATGGAAACCTGCTTCTGTGGAAACCAAGGACGATGTTGCATTAGCAGTGGAGGAAGCAATAATGGAAAGCACACACTGTACGTGAAGCGTACGTGCTGTCACACGTCGAATGGACGTACAAGGGAGTACGGTGTACAAAATTGTCCGTAAAGTGCTGCAGTTTTACCCATAAAAAATCAAACATGTTCAAGAACTTAAACGTAAAGGTCCTGCTGCAGGAGAATTTTTCTCTTTGGAATTCCTTTCACGGATGGAAATGGATGAACATTGGCCATGGAACATTTTGTGGACAGACGAGGCCAATTTTTACCTAAATGGCGATGTCAACACCCATAACTGCAGGATTTGGGCCAAACAAACCCCTCATGTTATCTACCCAGTTCCATTGCATTCTCCTAAAGTCACCGTTTGGTGTGGTATGACAGCTAGTTTCATAATTGGACCATTTTTCTTTGAAGAGCAGTCGACAGCTGGACCTGTTACACGCACTATGACTGCAGGTCGCTTAGAGTCAATGTTAAGATGTTTCGTGATACCTGAACTCCAGCAGCGGGGCATTTTAGACACCACGATTTTTATGCAGGACGGTGTCCCACCGCACATTGGTACATGTGTCACACTGTTAATTAAGCAACATTTCACGAATGAACGGATTATAGGCCGAAACCTCCCCACAAAATGGCCACCCCGGTCACCAGACCTCAACCCCTGTGACTTCTGGCTATGGAGTTATCTCAAAAGCACTGTTTATGGTGATAATCTAAAGAATTTGGATGAATTGAAAGATGCGATTCACCGACATGTCCGTAACATTCCTCCTGATATGCTAAGAGCTACTGTTGAGAATGCAGTAATGCGATTTAACTTGCTTTCGGAAAATGGTGGACGCCACATTGAACCTGCTTTGTGACACGTTTCAGAAACGATTAAACACATTTTAAACCGATGTCTTCATGTATTATTTCGTTTAACAATATTGTATGCAGCGCCATTTCCCCCCTGGTGGTGAGTTTTTTAACTGGTGGTGAGTTTTTTTTTTTGCGGAAAATAAATTCCCATGACCTTCTTTAAACTATTACCAAGTTTGATAACACTTGGTACAGTAGTTTTCCTTTTATGACCATTTCAAAGTGGAACTTTAATTATAACCACCCTGTACATCCTTGCATATCGGACCCTTTCCACTGGGCTTCTGAGAAAATACATTTCTAACACACAAAAATTAGTTAATAGAACTATGACCGCATATACAGTCTATTAAAATTGATGATTGAAGGATAGCAATAGATCCTTTCTAGAAATTAGGGTGTTTTTTTCTGCTGTTTTGTACTAGTCCATAACTTTTATGTTTAGTTACATCTACTGGATGATATATTGAGGGTTTGTTGAAATTAGCATGTCTTTGTCGACTTTTTTATTGTTTAGTAACTGCGAGGAATTTACATATGTGTAATGTATGGTTTTGTGGATATTTAGCCTTAATTTTTTTTTTGTTCACGTCTTTAAAAGACTTAATAAAAAGCGATATGTAATATTTCGACTCAGTATGAAATTATATAAAAACAAAACACACTGGTACATCAAATACTTTTCACTTTTCTTTAATACTGCTGTATATTTAACTGTCTTCTAAAATCAAAGACATGAGTGTTTATTAAACTACAGCTCCAGGGGCAGACTCCTGAAATCGACTGTTGAACAATTATATGTGCTCCTGTCCATTTAATGGTAATTCGAAAAGACTACGGCTACTACGGCTTTCGCCTGTACGCCCTGACAGACTGACGACCGGACGCTACGTAGCAAAACCTGTATACGCAGCCGAGGGTTGATTTCTCAAGTTCGGAGTAGTGCATTTTTATAGGCCTGGGCTCCGGCCGGACAGTATAGATCTGCCGACCAAATCGGGCAACCCTGGGCCCCTCCCTTTAATGGTAAATTTTCGGATGTTTTTACCATATTTTTAGCTTCTTCATATCTCTGTGGTATTTTGTTACACGTTATGAACGGGACACGTTATGAATGGGACAGAGATTTTGGCGAAGTTAGCGTTGGTCTTTGGCAAGTTTTTATTTGTTTATAATTCAATGGAATTTGCTATCGTGAAATATAAAGCACGATGAAGGTTTCATGTTAAAATATACTTTATTTTTACAATTCTAAAGGGCCTTAATAAAAATATGACTGTTATATTCGTACAAAATGTCGAATTTTGTAAGAAAAAGAAGATATCCTCGCATATCGGCGTCTTTTTATTTATTTATTTTTTGTAAAAACTCACTTATGTAAAAATTAAAATTGTTTTTGAAACCTTATATCCTATTGTTAGATAATATTAACTTGGGAACAATAGCATTGTTGTTAAATATCGTATGTTTCTACTACTATTTTACTACTTTATAACAATGGTATTTAGTTACATGTTAAGAATTTATATATATTTTAAGTGTTCGTGGTAGAACTAGCTTGTACCTTCCACGACTCGTTTATTTGTTTATGGCTCAGCGGAAGTCACTCACCTCAAATCTAAGGCAATAAAATTTTTAGCCGAAAATACTTTATTCACTTTTATAATTCACTTAGGTAGAAAAACTACCTTGACCATTAAATTGTTCTGTCTGATTTTTGGAAAATTTCACTTTATACTAAATAGAAATTTATTTATATCCACGGTGAATTTTCAGTCCTGAGATATATTACATCAATACCAATAGAGCCAGGGTGATGGCCGAATGGCTAGGGCGCTAGCATTCGGTTCAGATCCTGTGGGTTCAAGTCCCACTGTTGGCATGGATGGTTGTAGCCATTCGGAATCGGCTTTAAACTGTAGGTCCCGGTCGAATTAGCCCTAGTGTAGCAAAATGTTGACCGTAGCGCTCCAAACCAAACCAAACCAAACCAATACCAATAGAAGATTGACTAATATAAGTCTGCAACTTTGAAACAGAAGCTCTTTCATACTGCTACTGTCTCATACAATCTGCGTTAAGCTAGCTCCCGATTAGTTAACTGACGACATTTCTGTATTTTAAGTCAGCTATGCAAGGGTCAGTCTTTCTGGATGTAATGAAGATGTCATAAAGCCCGACACATCGTTTACACATTTATGAATTGACCACTGCACCGGACTAGAACTCCACTGGGAGTCTGTTGAATATAATATTGAAAAGTTCGCCATGGGGTTGACTCCAATGTCCAAAGTGCATGATGTCGACAAAATATTAATGCACATCTGGATGAAAATAAAATTTAAGACACTCACACTACATGAGCAATTTGAATCTCTGCTATAAAAAAATATTTGCACAGGTCTTCAATGAAATCAAATTTTGGGGTCATACGATGGCCGTCGGACTTGGGAGCTATTTCTTTTAACCAGAGTCCGCAACATGTGTTGCCAAAAAAAATACAGCTCCATATATGGTCATAGACTTAATTCTAAGGTCTTCCCTACGCGCGTCAGGATCAGAATTTTTAGTTTTCAACCTGAGAGTAAACCTTAAACTTTGTTTGTTCAAAAATGAAGAGTAATCGAACAGCTAGGGTGCTTACCATCTGTACCATATTCTGTTATTTCGAGTTCAGAGGTTGATACAGGTGTTTGTAGCCTTTAGGAATCGACTTTAAATGGTAGGTCCCCTGTATTTTTAGCTCACATGTTAGCAAAAACTTACCATAACTTGCATTGGTGGCAACCGCAATTTTTACACATGCGTCGTAAACTTATGTCTTTAATATTTAGATTTCCAGTGAATTAGAGTACTTGATTGAAGATTTGAATTACTAGTGATAATTTAAAAATACTTTTTGCCTTATACCTTTAAATTTTTATGTATAAGGATTTTGTAATTTTTTATTATTATTATCGGTTGAACACTGTCTTATTAATGACTCCCATCCTTTAAGAAAGTTATTGTATTTATAAGAAACAAATTAGTACTTTTCTGGCTTTAAATTTGGAGACTTTTTCAATTAATTTCTTCATTATCTTGTGTAACATCATCATACAGCGTTAGAAGCTAATTGTTTAAATGCGTGTTGGTTAATGAATTGCATTAATAGTTTTTTAGGTGCTTAAACGTAGAAAAGGGGCTTTCACTTCTGACGTTTCTGATGATCAAAATATAGATGAAGGCAGTAGTCTTTTTTGGGGGGAAGTTGATTGCAATCCGTCAATTATTAATTTGAACATATTAAGTTTTGGTTAATTTATTTTCTAAAGTGAATTTATTTAAACTAATAATTTATTCATTTAAAATACTAGATTTCATTACCGCCTAAATATTTATTTTGACCTTTTCACGTTTTCATTAACCATTCCCTTACGTGGTGGGATAGCATGTATCCCAAGAATATAGGCCCAAGAATGAATATATATATATATATATATATATATAACGTCTTACAAAGGGGTTAGGAAATTCACCGTTCTAAAGAGGGAATCGGAAAAATGTACCCCGTAAGCTAAAGATTAACATCATCATTTTTAATTTCTCTCATAAAAATGTTTAAAAAAAAACTAAATAGCAAAATATCTTGCTTCACAGGGCTACTGAAAAATATTCTGGTATTCCTTAACAATAAAAATCTATTGAAAAATACATTTTTTTGGACTGTAATTATCTTTCTCGGATGACTTCCTGTATTTTTTTAAGAATTATTGTTACCCCTAATTAACTGTGCTCCATTTTCATAATGTCTATAAAAACAGTTATGCTCCCTATACAATACGTGGTTGGATATTTAGATGCATTCTTCACTTGAAGCAAAAGGAATTGAAAATATTGAAACGATTTCCTTGGGCTTACTGATCTGCTTGAACGATCTTTTTCCCCCAAAAATATTAATAATATTACTTCAACAAGCCGGACGATGGCCGAATGATTAGAATGCTGCCCTCAGGCATGAGGGAAAAACGAAATATTATTTATTACTTTGCTTCTAATTTATTCACATTAATGAAACTAAAATAACGGCTCTAATGACTCCACTAACCTTTAGCTTACGGGCCCCATATTTCTGATTCCATCTTTGGAGAAGGAAATATCATATTACCTTTGTAAGAACGACCATTGAGGGTTTTTATATATATTCTAGGGAGTTTCTTCATCAATTAAGGTCACTTAACTATCTTATAGTGGAAATAAAAAATGGTCATGCTAATGTCGTGTGAAATGGATTTCGAGGAAAATACAGTTCCTTTATATATAGTGTCAGTTCCTATATATATATATATATATATATATATATATATATATATATATATATATATATATATATATAAGAGCTTGTCTGTTTGTTTGTACGCTATAGAATCATAGACTGTTTCACCCACCGGGACCAAATTCGGTCACAGTTAATGTTTTGGTCCCGAGAAACTTAAATCAGGAAAAACGAAATTTGGGGCTCAATTAGTTTTTTTTAAATTAATTTTTTAATGTTTTTTGTGCCCGATAGAGGTGCGTCTACCCCCTGTGGATTCCCCTCAACCAGCTGCGTTAAGAGGGGTGGTTTGAGGATGACGGAGGGGGGGGGTCAAATTCCAATGCGCGGGAGAAAGAGGGTTGGGAATGACCTTAAAATCAGACGAAGGTCCGCAGGCTCAAAGTTTCTTTCTTTCTTATTGTTTGTATCTCATTTCAGTAGAAACGTGCTAAACGCATTCTGTCTGGCCAGATGAACATGAAGAGCGGGAGTGCAGCCCAGTATTTTTTTGATGGAATGCATGAAATATTTTATATCTATATATCTACCCGGGCAACGCCGGGCAATAATGCTAGTAATATATATATGAGGTGAAAGGCAAAGTGGTGTAAATCCGTAAGTCAAGTAGTTAAGTCCAAAGCGTTTTACTGCAAAAACCGCAAAAAACTCCAACAAATTTCCATAAATTGAACAAATTATAATTCATAATAACTTATAATATTTCAAATAATAATTATTTGCAATTCCACTATAAAAGGAACATGGATATATATATATATATATATATATATATATATATATATATATATATATATATATATATATATATATATATATATATATATATACACTGCTGGCCACTGTAAATGCAACACCCTGAAGGAAACATGCAAATAACATGAAATTTACAACATGCATTAGCGGAGGTGAGATATGCAAATGATTAGAATTTCAGCGCAGACGCACATCATGCGCGCCTGTGGCGCCACTTCAAAGCGCTATTTAAGGCTTGGAGATTTCGACAATTTCAAGTTCGGCAATTGTGTTTTTCTTGTGGTTTTTTCAAAAAAAGATGAGTTATGCATCGTCGAAATCAGCGATAATCTTTTGATCAAGTATCCGATTTCGACAGAGGAAGGATAGTGGCCTACCGAGATTGTGGATAATCTTTCAGGGAAATCGGTAGTCGTGTTGGACGAAACCAAACAACTGCAATGCAGATATGTGATCGTTGGATGCAGGAGGGTACGACGGACCGGCGTGTTCGATCGCATCCACCGCAGCACACCACTTCACGTGATGACAGTCAAATTGTGCGCATGGCAGTGACGAATCGCTCAGTCACATCACGAACCATAGCACAGCACATGCAGTCTGTAACGCATCATCCAGTGTCTGCGCGTACCATTCGACGACGTTTACAGCAGAGTGGTCTGTCCGCAAGACGTCCATTGCTTTGTCTACCCTTGACGCAGAACCACAGACGTCTCCGCCGCCAATGGTGCGATGACAGAAGGATGTGGACGGCAGAATGGAATGAAATTACCTTTACTGACGAGTCACGCTTCTGTCTGCAACACCACAATGGTCGCATTCGAGTCTGGAGACACCGTGAAGAGAGGATGCTGAACAGCTGCGTTATGCACCACCACACTGGTCCTGCACCGGGTATTATGGTATGGGGCGGTATTGGATATCACTCTCGCACACCTCTAGTACGCATTGCCGGTACTTTAAACAGCCAGCGCTACATCTTCGAGGTGTTGGAGCCAGTTGTCCTTCCTTACCTTCAGTGCTTGCCCACAGCCATATTTGAACAGGATAATGCTCGACCACACGTGGCACGCATTGTCCAACGGTTCTTCGTCAATCGCCAGATTGAATTGTTTACCTGGCCTCCTCGCTCTCCGGTTTTTTCGCCGATAGAAAACATGTGGTCCATGGTTGCTCTACGATTGACCCAGATTTCATCCCCAGCTGCCACAGCAGATCAACTTTGGCAACTTGTGGAAGCTGCTTTGTCTGCTGTCCCCCAAGAACTCATCCAAAGTCTCTTTGAATCAATGCCGAGGCGTGTGGCAGCGGTGATCTCCAACAATGGCGGCTACTCTGGCTACTGATTTTGGCAGGAACCACACTTCACAGAAGTCTATAAATTTAATCATTTGATACTTGGTCAACATGTTATCTACAAAATAAATTTTGTTGTGATATCTCTTGTCTTTCTTGGTGTTGCAATTTGGGTGGCCAGCAGTGTATATATTAATTATTGGGTCCGTATTCTTGGGATACATGCTATCCCACCTCGTAAGAAAAGGTTAAGCATGCACTGCAACCTCTTTATCTACCCACTTAGATTCACAAAGAAAATCCGAAAAAATTGTCCTCGCAATATCGAAGATGGTTATTTAGCAAAACATGCAACTTCATTTAAAGTGCATTTCATACTTGGAAAGGAACTGACAGTTGTGTATTTTCCTCGAAATCCATTTCACACGACATTAGCATGACCATTTTTTATTTCCACTATAAGATAGTTAAGTGACCTTAATTGATGAAGAAACTCCCTAGATTAGTTGAGGTCAGGTCAGGAAAGGTCAGCGTGGATTTATCTGAATTCTAACGAGGAGGGTCATGCCTTGCTTTATCATTTGAATCTCCCTTGAAATTTATCGTAAACGTCTCGTAAAGTTTCATGCAGAACTGTATACCAGCACGCCATTTTTTCTTGTTTAACGTACTTTGTATTTGTATTTGTATTTGTTTAAATGGATTTCAGAATAAATATACTGTGTTATTTTTAGAACTAACAACCACGAAACTCATAACATCAAATATGAGCTTTAAAATTTAAAATACTCAAAATCAACACGTAATTAATTATCTCCATTTAAAATATATCACTCTTTTAAGCTGTTAATAAGTGAAAATGATCAAAACGTAATTTTTAAATTGTATAAGTCGTTATCACTTCAGTTTACAGTTTTAATGCACTAGCGTGTTTCCTTTAAATCCATAAGCCAACAGGCAAAATTCGGCACTCAGAATATTTACAATTGATGTAGACTTAAAAATTTTAAATAAATAAATAGTGAAATATTTAATAAGATGATTTATCAGCCCAGTGTTATTAATTAGGCGAAATTAGTGGCAGTAAGATTGCATTTCTCTGAAAATGCTAAATAAACGCGATTTATCACTTTCAATATTGCCTATAACCGGAAATATTATACCTAAAACAGTTCCTAAAACAATAAAAAAATTATTTTTCTCATGTTAGAATTCAGCATAGTTTTAAATCGATCTCACGATAATTCATGGCTGTAAAATTACCCTAAACCAAATATGATTTAATATGATAATAGATTCAAGTTTATCTCACAAATCACATAATATAATTATATACTCATAAATGAATTTCAATTCATAACTATGGAAAGAGTTTTATAGGAAAATTTTGTGATGAAGCTGAAACCACTCTATTCATATAAAAAAATTACATTAAAAAAATAACTCATATGAAATCCTACAAACAGCAAGCAACATGAAATCTCAAAACACAGGTATTCTGTGCTGAGTATACGCAGAAAAACCTCCGTAATCATGATTGATAGCATGTCAAATGCATAAACCTCTTTTATACATTATTTATAGAGTGTCATTAATTCCTAGACTACCGCAGCTACGTATCCTTTTTCCAAGCCAAGATCCCGAAAGAAAAAGCGCACAAAAATTCCTCAATCAGAAAACAAACAAAACTCTATCAATTCTCCTACATGATGCGTCCGTATTACATGGTGAAACCATCTGGAATTTCTTGATGCACAGCATAATAAATTCTTTCCAATTGCAGGTTTTCGCAAACAGATGGGATAGCCTTTTCAAAACAAATGTAGGCAATATCGTATTAGCTATATTCATAAATAATGTTCAAAACCGTGAATGAATAAGTGTAAATATTTTCTGAAAATAAAATTGATTAAAACTTAGAGCCTACGACTCAACTTAGAGCTTATGGATTATTGATTATCCTTTACAAAAACGGAAATCTAGATGTTTTAAAAATATCAATGACTTTAACATTAAATTCATATCTTAACAATAATATATATATATATAATGTGTGTGTATGTGCATGTATGTATGTATATATGTATGTATATATATAATATTTAGTTACTAATTAGTTACTTATTCAGAATTTCAGTATCTATTAGCCAGTTTCAATAAGTTATTTGTTGAAGCATTGGACCTATATTGTATGCAATTATGCTCCATGCATCATCGAATCCGAAAGAGTTTCTTCATTCATACTTCGGTTTCAGTGTCGAGTGTTTTTGTAGACTTGGAAGAAGCAACTTGAATCTGTTTTTCTGTAACATTTCTTTTTCCACTACTTTGTTAAATATTGCCTAGTGGCAAGGTGTGTTTATCTTAAAAGTTGCATTCTTTCATAAACAACCTTTAGTTTAATGATAATAATGTATGTTCTGTTGTTAAGGGGATGCCATCATTACACTTTATTCCACTAGTATATTTAATCTGGTTTTCTCTAAGTGCCTTATTTTTTTAATTTAATCTTTCTTATATTAATTTTCTGTTCAATGAGATTTGCTACATTTTGCGCCTAATTGTTCAATTCATATTATAAATTTGTTTTTTCCACATTTTTTTCTCTCCAGATAATGGAGTATTGGTGCACGTGCGTTCCAGGTAGTTTACTTTTTTCCTTAAATGAACAATGCATTGCACCATGTCAATGTACCTAATGAAATGAGTTTTATATTCCGCTTCTTCACATGAATGGTATAACAAACATACAAACATTCCACTCAATAATATGAATTTGAGCTAATGAGTTGACATCCCACATGTTTCCCTCCGTGTGGACGTTTAGGAACGTTTGATGTGTTTTTTCATTCTACCTTTTCACCTAATTGACTATTACAGAGTCTCTATATACAGACACATACGTTTACATTTATAGAAGTATATATCTCTGATAGAGAAAGGGCGAGAGAGAATTTTTTATTGCGAGTGAAGATTTAATAAATTTTCATAAGATTATGATAATCAATATGATTCTATAGTATTCTGCCCAATATCCAAGTCAGCTACTCTAAAATACATTCAAAGAACATACCAGAAATATTTTCCATTGGTATTCAACTATTTCTTTAGGAAAAGGCCTCGTGCCATCCTGAGTCTGTCGTCTTAAATTTTTTGTTTGTCCTCGTCATTTAAACAAAAATTTAAAAATATATATAAAAAACTATACTTGGCTTGCTAAGACAAAAAACATTTAAAAAAATTTATAAAATTAAACAAAAACCTATTTTCTATCCTTAAACTTTCTTTTAGCTTATTATTGACTCAGAGCAAATCCTTTGGCTTTGCTCATTTCGTAGTATTAGAACTCATGGATTCTGAACCTTATTTCTCTATCCAATCACTTTACTCTATTCTCTCTCAACTTGCCAATTGAAATCCATCTTACAGACAGCCATTGACTCCACCCCCACCAGCGTATCAGCTCGAAGATCCAAGGGACATCCAATCAGAACTTCCCATTTTCACCCTCCTATGTACTGACCAGAAGACTCATTGCTTCACTTTTTGTGTTGCATTTCCTGAACTTTTGACGTTTCACAACGAACTTTTTTCTACTTTCTGAGGAAATCCAGCTCTTCGTAGTTAAAATTATGAAATATCTGAGTTTGAAGGCGTTGGCCTAGGAAACTCAGTTAGAACATTTTGTCCTATGGTTCTATGGTTTAGTAAGCACTTGTAGACTTCCGCTCTAACATACACATGGGATTTGTTATCTTCTTCCTTACAAGAGCAACAATTTCAAAATGTATACTAACGAAAAGTTTAAAAATCATAGTTTTTGATACTATACATAAAATATTATAAAGTGCTAAATTTATATTTATTTATCAAGTTAAAAATAATAATTCATTCTCTCTCTTTCTCTCTCTCTCTCTCTATATATATATATATACTAGCTGAAAACCCGCGCTTCGCTACGGAGTACATTCAAATTAAATACAACGGTCAACGTATGCAATTTATGCCAAAAAATAAATATATATATTTATAATAAATGCGATGATCAATGTATACAATTGATGTAAAATATATATCTATATATCTATATATATATATATATATATATATATTTATAAAAAAATCGTAAGGGATATGCGTTTTTTTTGGATAATATCCAATCGTCTGCTGCATTGGAAAGAGAAAAAAAATATTTTTTTTTGTCTATTTAGTTGTTACGCACGTGACGATAAATATATTGAAAGTACCAGAAAAAAAAATCACGTGATCAGCATTTAATAAATTAAATTCTAAAAATTAATCTTTAAAAATTCACCAAAAATCAGGAAATGGAGGTAAAAATTCGAAAAAAATATCATTTTGAAGGAAATTTTATGATCTTTCTCTTGATATAAATTTTATAACTCTCAATGTATTATTTTCAATGCAAACGTAAAAAAAGTTTAAAAAACATCTTAAAAATTTAATTTTAAAAAATCTAAGAAGAATTTTAAAAAATCTTTCTTAGTGCACCCCTACACTATTAGAAGAATCGCCATGCAAAATTTCAGCCCTTTAGGTCCAGCGGTTTGGTCTGTGCGTTGTATGTCAGTCAGTCAATCTGTGAATGAATGAGTCAGTTACGGAACTGTTTTATATCTATCTGATCAGTAGAAATAAAGTTAGAGGGGGATACTCTAGATTTGTGTGCACGGCCGCCATCTTGGATTTTTCCGCCAGGGTTTGGCGCATTTCTCATGGCGATAATTATTGCGTTCTGGTAAAAATAACCCAATGTCAAATTCTCTAATTTTAAGATCAAACAGTTATTTCTGATGTGATCTTTTAATCTATACTAATATATAAAGAGAGAGCGGATTTTGTACGTGGAGGGTAATCTCCGGAACCACTGCACCTATTTGAAAAATTCTTTCACAATTTGACAGATACATTATTCCAGATGGACATAGGCTATATATTATGCATATCTGATCAGTAGAAATAAAGTTAGAGGGGGATACTCTAGATTTGTGTGCACGGCCGCCATCTTGGATTTTTCCGCCAGGGTTTGGCGCATTTCTCATGGCGATAATTATTGCGTTCTGGTAAAAATAACCCAATGTCAAATTCTCTAATTTTAAGATCAAACAGTTATTTCTGATGTGATCTTTTAATCTATACTAATATATAAAGAGAGAGCGGATTTTGTACGTGGAGGGTAATCTCCGGAACCACTGCACCTATTTGAAAAATTCTTTCACAATTTGACAGATACATTATTCCAGATGGACATAGGCTATATATTATGTATATCTGATCAGTAGAAATAAAGTTAGAGGGGGATACTCTAGATTTGTGTGCACGGCCGCCATCTTGGATTTTTCCGCCAGGGTTTGGCGCATTTCTCATGGCGATAATTATTGCGTTCTGGTAAAAATAACCCAATGTCAAATTCTCTAATTTTAAGATCAAACAGTTATTTCTGATGTGATCTTTTAATCTATACTAATATATAAAGAGAGAGCGGATTTTGTACGTGGAGGGTAATCTCCGGAACCACTGGACCTATTTGAAAAATTTTTTCACAATTTGACAGATACATTATTCCAGATGGACATAGGCTATATATTATGTATATCTGATCAGTAGAAATAAAGTTAGAGGGGGATACTCTAGATTTGTGTGCACGGCCGCCATCTTGGATTTTTCCGCCAGGGTTTGCCGCATTTCGCATGGCGATAATTATTGCGTTCTGGTAAAAATAACCCAATGTCAAATTCTCTAATTTTAAGATTAAACAGTTATTTCTGATGTGATCTTTTAATCTATATCTATACTAATATATAAAGAGAGAGCGGATTTTGTACGTGGAGGGTAATCTCCGGAACCACTGCACCTATTTGAAAAATTCTTTCACAATTTGACAGATACATTATTCCAGATGGACATAGGCTATATATTATGTATATCTGATCAGTAGAAATAAAGTTAGAGGGGGATACTCTAGATTTGTGTGCACGGCCGCCATCTTGGATTTTTCCGCCAGGGTTTGGCGCATTTCGCATGGCGATAATTATTGCGTTCTGGTAAAAATAACCCAATGTCAAATTCTCTAATTTTAAGATCAAACAGTTATTTCTGATGTGATCTTTTAATTACAGTATAATAATTTTAAGTCAGATCTCGGCCTTGAACTGGAAATCTGAGTTAAATTGACTATACTCAAAAGAGTAAATTATTTTTAAAACTAAGAGTCTTTTTGTTGAAAATTTTTGAATCCATTATCAGTTTTTCGTTAACTTTTTAAATTTAAGTTGCTTTTAATTTTGTTTATCGATTGTCAATTAGTATACTATAATGATACACCATTTCATTTATTTGAAGTAAAAATTATCTGCCATCATTTTTTCTTAAAATGTAAAATACAGTATACATTTTAAATACAATAAATTTTAAAATATTTTATAATTCCAAGTTGTAGTGGATTACAAATAAATTTAAATAACTGAAGTTCAACTTCTCTCTCCCCAGGAACCTAAGTTAAGAAGTTAGTTAAGGTTAAGTTACTGGTTTAGAAAAAGGGTTTTTTTTTCTTATTTCCAACACAGCAGGATAAATGGTCAAATAATCATTGTCCCGATTTTATTGTATGCACCAAATATTTGGTTAAGGTCAAATCTGAAGTAAAATTTCATTACCACAATGTCCTAACCCGAAAAAAAAAAAAAAAAAGAGTATCTGGTTACTCACCATAAATTTATGGGTTCATAATTATTTTACATTTTTCAAAGCTGAATTTGAGATAATTTTTAAATTGCAAGTTATTTAGGTGGTACGAAAATGCTGTATTTTTTTCTAATTAACAATATATTGGCATAATATTTTGGTGATTCATTGCTATTAGTCAAAGAGTTAGGGCAAACTGAATACATGGCATTGAAATTTTATCTGTAAGTAAAATTCATTTGACCAAATTTTTCATATGGATCATAATTTGAAAAGGTAGTTTTTAATTAAAAATGACAAAAAGAAAATCTCAGTCCAACGATTAAATGATTTTTCAAAAATATTTCTAAGTTTCATAATTTAAAAAGGTTGTTTTTATTAAAAAAACTAAAAGAAAAACCCAAAATTTCCAATATTTAAGAATTATTTTTTCAAAAAAATTTCCAAGTTTCGTAATTTAAAAAACTGGTTTTTATCAAAAACCCAAAAATAAATCTAAGTCCAACGTTTAAATGATTTTTCAAAAATTTTTCTAAGTTTCATAATTTAAACAGGTGTTTTTTATTAAAAAAGCTAAAAAAATTCAAAGTCCAGCGTTTTGAAAACACCGCTTAAAACACATTGGCGAGAATTTTTCCACTCCTCAAAACACGGTAAAATCGCCAAGTTGGCGCAAAAAAATCCAAGATGGCGGAGTGCACACAATTATTAAGTAACGTAATATTAATTTGAATATTATTTTAGGTGCTTAAAATAATTAAAAAAACATTCTTTACTTAAAATCCTTTTTTTATTTTTGTAGTTTTATTTCATCCCTTACTCTAATTTTGAAATACCAATGTGTATCTATACTTCTACAATCTATCTATCTATACTTACATATAAAGAGAGAGCGATTTTGTACGTGGAGGGTAATCTCCAGAACCACTGCACCTATTTGAAAAATTCTTTCACTGTTTGAAAGGTACATTATTCCAGATGGACATAGGCTATATATTATGTATATCTGATCAGTAGAAATAAAGTTAGGGGCTTAATCCTAACAATCTCCATTCTTACCGCTACTATCCTCTACCACTTTTTGTGCCGAAGTCTTCAACGATCCTTAGCGTGGTGCTATCGCGGTGGGCTTCTGTTTTTACGATAGTGGTTAGAACCTAGCCGTTCTCCGGCACGCCCTTTTTCTTTTAAAAATTTAACTTTAATTATTTACTAACGTAATATTAATTTGAATATTATTTTAGGAATATTATTTGAAAAAAAATATAATATTATTTAAAAAAAACATTCTTTACTTAAAATCCTTTTTTTATTTTTGTATTTTTATTTCATCTCTTAACCTCTCTCTTTTAAAAAATTCACTTTAATTAATAACTAACGTAATATTACTTTGAATACTATTTTAGGTGCTTAAAATAATTAAAAATACATTCTTTACTTAAAATCCTTTTTTATTTTTCAATAAAACTACGGTCTCAAGCACACCTCTTTCTTTTAAAAAATTAACTTTAATTAATAAATAACGTAATATTAATTTGAATATTATTTTAGGTGCTTAAAATAATTTAAAAAAAAATTCTTTACTTAAAATCATTTTTTATTTTTTTATTTTTATTTCATCTCTTATTCTAATTTTGGGATACCAATGTGTATCTATACTTCTATAATAATATACAAAGAGAGAGAGCAGATTTTGTATGTGGAGGGTAATGTACAACTTTTGTACATTAAAATATACCTTACATCTTTTCCTTTGTCAACCGCAGTCAAGTAACCATAGTAACACCCTTTAGCTTACAGGGTCCGTTTTTCGAAATTGCTCTTTACAACGGGAAAATGTTATCTACTTCCTATCCCCATTTTATATGGGGGACATTCAGCGTGGGGGGTCAGGGGAAAGAGTGGTTAATTGCTTTCTTATTGCTTTCTTACTATTGAAGAAGAATTTCAATAGTAGTTTATCGGCACTCCGTGCCTCTTTCATCTCTCAAAAGGCTGAAAATGGATGAACCGCGGGTGAACCGCCCTACTGATGTCTCTCGCCTGAAAAGAAATAGCCTCTAGCTAGAACGACAAAAGATTATTATTCAGTCCTTTTCGGCAAGATTGACCCCCCGTTCCCAGAATGTCACCCAATTGTTCTTTGGGGGCAAAGACGTTAGGAAAGTCACAACGAAGTGGAATTCGAGACTATATCTCTGCCGACATCACACCGTATTTTTCGAGAGTATGTGCTTCGGATATATGCTATCCCACCCCGTAAGGAAAAGGTTTAATATTTTTAAGATTCAAGTAGAGGAGGTATTGATAAATACAAAAAGGATTTTTGAAACTGGCAACGTTAAATGGTTTATTGAAGAAAACTACATTTGGAACTACGCTTTTTATTGGACATTTAAGGTAAAAAAAGATATACAATTTATTGGCTATCAACTGGAAATTTATTCGTATAATATTTTGTTCAACCCGGACGAAGTCGGGACAGGCCGCTAGTATATATATAAAGCAGTTTCGTGACTGACAGACATTCAAGGCACAGACCAAACCGCTGGACCTAAAGGGCTGAAATGTTGCATGGAGATTCTTCTTATAGTGTAGGGGTGCGCCTTGAAAGATTTTTGAATAATTCTTCTTACATTTTTTTAAATTAAATTTTTAAGCTGTTTTAGTAACTTTTTTTAAGTTGTCATTTAACATAATAATTTGAGGGTAATAAAATTGATATCACAAGAGAGATCAGAACAATTCCTTTAAAATAAAGTCTATTTCAAATCTTTACCTCCATTTTCTGATTTTTGGTGAATTTTTAAAGATTAATTTTTAGAATTTAATTTATTGAATGCTGATCACGTGTTTTCTTTTTGTGGTACTTAAATAAATTTATCGTCACGTGCCTAACAACAAAATAGAGGAAAAAATAATTCTTGCTAAAGCGGCAGACGATTGGATATTATCAAAAAAAATATTAAAATACGGTAAAAGATATGTTCCTCAAACTGTACTATATTAACTGTACTATATTCTTTAGTAGTTCCTATTAGATTTAATTTGAATATTTTCTTCTACATTATTTTGTCTATAAACATGTCCCTTACGATTTTTTATAAAATATATATATATATATATATTTACATCAATTGTATACATTGATCGTCGTATTTATTATATATATATATTTTTTTTTTGTTTTGCATTTATTTGATACATTGACCGTTGTATTTAATTTAAATGTACTCCGTAGCGAAGTGCGGGTTTTCGGCTAGTACTTATATATAAAGAGAGAGCGATTTTGTACGTGGAGGGTAATCTTCAGAACCACTGTACCTATTTGAAAAATTCTTCCACTGTTTGAAAGGTACAGTATTCCAGATGGACATAGGCTATATATTATGTATATCTAATCAGTAGAAATAAAGTTAGGGGCAATCTCCATTGTTACCGCTACTGTCCTCTACCGCTTTTTGTGCCGAAGATTTCAACGATCCTTATCGTGGAGCTATCGCGGTGGGCTTCTGTTCTGACGCTAGCGGTTCGAACCTAGCCGTTCTCCGGCACGCCTTTTTCTTTTAAAAAATTTATTTTAATTATTAACTAACATAAAATTAATTTAAGGTATTATTTAGGTTATTATTAAGGTAAAAAAAGATTTACAATTTATTGGCTATCAACTGGAAATTTATTGGTATAATATTTTGTTCAACCCGGACAAAGTCGGGACGGGCCGCTAGTATATATATATATATATATATATATATATATATATATATATATATATATATATATATATATATATATATATATATATATATATATATATATATATAATAGTTATTGATACTATACATAAAATATTATCAAGTGCTAAATATAGATTTATCAAGTTAAACATAATAATTTTTACCTCTCTCTCTCTCTTTGTGTATATATTTAAATATTTATATATATATATATATATATATATATATATATATATATATATATATATATATATATATATATATATATATATATATATATATATATATATATATATATATATATAAATGTATATAATATATAATTATCAAATATATAGTTTTACATATTCGCATAATACATATCCCAAAGTAAACACGTATAATGGAATCAGTGATCTGTTCTCGGAGAAATTAGATGAACTTAAGTTTAACCTTTATATTAATGGGCTCCATACATCTCATCAAAGTAAGGATAAATGCAGAGATAGCCCATAAAACGGATTATGAGATAATAGAACCATTAATCTTCATCATGAACGAGAGACCTTGATATGTCTCAACTTTCTGAGGGCGGAACAAAGGCGTTTCTCTGATGCCCGTGCCAGTTTCATCGGAATTCCAAAGAGATAACGCGACATCCGAATCCTTTTTTTTAAACAGTTATATCCCAATGCAGTAGACTTTTAAAAATATATATATTTATCCGATTTCTAACCGTTAGTTTTATTTTTAATCTGTTCAATTGATGTTCATTTTTGAGATTAAAATATAAAAAATAAATTAAAGATAGAAATTGTTTTAATTAATGATACAAATAATAAATTAATGATGAAACTAAAATTAATTAAAGATAAAAATTAATGTCTTAGAAAAGTATAAATGAATAGACTGTTTTTTATAGATTAAATTATTAAAGCCTGTTTAAGACGTATGTTTTTAGTGCAAAGATAGATTGAAAAAAAAATTTCTAAAGCAATTTCATAAGCTGCGAATTGATGTAACTTAACTAAATTGTGGAATGATAGCAAAAAAATGCAAGATTTTTATACAGTTTTATCCTATTAAGTATATATATTTTTAAAATATACATAACTCCGATTTAAAAACGCCAGAATTTTTTACCTGTCTATCAATTTTTCATTTGGAATAATAAAATAGTTTTATTACAAAATAATCCGCTGGAAAGGGATAACTGAAGGCCTTATTTGGAAAGTGATCCAATTCCATTCTTGCTCATTTTGAGATACAGAGCCTTAAAGTCTATTGAGTGCTGAGAAATGATTGCTGAAGTCTGATTTGTAATGCCCTCTGTTGGCAACAAAAATAAACTCGAGGTGTACCAGTTTTAAAATACGATAGAAATGACTTGTATGAACATGAAAGTGAGGCTAACTCCATTTTTTTTTAAAACTGGAGTTGGATCCCTATTTAGACAATGCCTTCAAATAAAATAAACCATTTTTTAGAGATTAAATCGTTGAAGGCAGGATATAAGTAAATGGGATTATAAGTCCCTGTAAAAGGAGACAAGGGACTTTATCCCTCTTTTTTTTCAAATATTTAATTTTTACTCTATATACCACATGAGTATAATAATTATTTTTAAAGTCATCTTGAATTCACAAATAAGTATTTTGTGGAAGAATAAGACGCATAAAAATGGGCGATATGCTACGGCGAATCCCAACAGAGGGAAGAATGAATGTGATATAATCAATAATTGACTTTGTATATGAACAAGTGAAAAAATTTAAAAAAAATTATTTCTTATCTTGTAATTATATTCTATTTCTTATGTCAAAGTTGTTAAATATATATGTGCAACTGAAAACATTGTACTTTATGAAATCTTGTCTCCTTACACCTAAATGACTTATTGTTGTGCTTCACTAATTTAAAGTGTTCTCAATAGGTATGCTTTCTTTGAAAAAAATTTTATTTGATAAAATAACAAATTTCAATAATTTCTCATGAGGTTTTTTTATTTGTAAATACAGCTGTAAAGGGCACCACAGATCCATCTGTCTTTGAGAATGTAGTCACTGCTTCTGACAAAAAGTATTTTTAAATATTATATATATATATATATATATATATATATATATATATATATATATATATATATATATATATATATATATATATATATATATTTATTTATTTATTTATTTATTTCAGGTAGTCTCTTCTAACGAAACTACTTCGGATTATTACCGTAGATCACCTATCTTTGCTTACCACTTTTGTATGTATGTATGTGTTACGTATATATGTATCTATATATACGTACATTGTGTGTGTGTGTGAGTCAGTCAGTCAGTCAGTCAAAATTTTGACGCATCTTGGTAATTTTTTGTTTAAGTGTTTACTGCTTGTCCAAGCGATAGACTAGGTTTGGTGCGCTGCCAAAATTATAACACGAGAGGACGGACGGACGAATGGTTTTAGCGTCTGAAATTTTCCTCTCTGGAGGACTATTATGGAGGAACGTAATCCTACGTTAAAATTTATTAGTACCAAATTTACTACACATCCATTTTTTGCATTGCATTTATGGATTCTAATGGCAAAAAAAATCCGAACTAATGCAGGAGTGATGCCATGAGCATTGGAAGAAACCCTTCCAATGGGCCTCATGAGTGGCGTACATTGACGTATCCCGCCATTAACCACTGCGGGATATCCTAAATCTACATGACAATATGCCAAACGCGTTTTCTACACATATCCTGGCTCTTGATAACCTGAAATGAAAATGAGAAACAATTCATATATGAAAAGGTCATTTAAAAGAGAAAATTATAAAAACAAAAGAAACTATAAAAGGAAAACAAATGCAAACAAAATCAGGTTTTTAAAATACCTTACTAGGTTTTTAATAATTGCATATTATCTATCTCATCGAACCGTTGTATAATATTGCTTTTAAGATCACTGATTAACATGGTATCATCTACATGATAGTTTATATAAATAAAGCAGAATATGCAGGAAAAATTCTAACATGCAAAAAAAAAGAAATCAACACATTCTATAAATTAATATACTATCTGTATGACATTATGTTTCCCATCATATTTTTAGAGATGACTGGCGATAGAAGCGAAACAAGTTTTCCTGACTCTCAAATCCACTTTTCCTTTCTATGTTACAGGCTGCATAACCCAAGCTTTTACGTTCTTCTACACTGGTAAACAAGGTAACAATTAGAATGTAAATTTTTCCAGTACTTTTTAATCTATTTTTTTTTGGTGGGGGGATTGTCGTGCTTTCCTTTGAAGGAATTTATTTTCCTTCATACCTCAAATTAAAAATATGAATTTCCTAATTTGTAATTAGAAAGATTCCAAGAGGCAAATGCCGAGAAATTTTTCTCATAAGTATTGAAAATTAGTGGCGTCAACAGATGCTTCTGTTTACTTAACAAATTAGCACATTCAATTAGACTAGATGAAATAACCAGAACAAGCGGAAACAAACTAATTCCCCCCATTTTTTGCGGCAGTCAGACATCACACAAACCCGTTTCAAAGAACACATGGACAGAGTTGAAAATTCCCTACATTTTAACAAGAGTTAAAAGCATAAGGGAATATAAACCACTTTTAGAAAAAGGAAACGGTAATAGAATATACCTGAATAATTCACTTTAAAAGACCGTAAATTACGGAGTTTAGGTCGAATTTCTACATTGCTAACTCCTTTCTTCAGCTGCTTTGCTTTTTGACAGGTATTCACGGACCATTTAAATTTTTTCTGTGTTTTCTTAACACTGAGATGGTTACAATTTTCTGTATTTTGTTTTCAATTCCACCCATCGAAGTTTCTTTGTCGTAGAATGGAAACACTCCTTGAGCACCAGAGGCGTGCCTTGTCTTATTATATAGCCGTTCTCTTACTGTTCTCGTGACGAAGAAAGCAGTTTGGGCTTTAGATATTCGAAATGCGCATCCCTTTTACTGTCTTTGATAGTGAATAATTAAGGCTGTTATTACTAAACTAAGGTTATTCTAACGAAAAATGTGTTCTGAAGCAAATGTAATTTTCGATCTAGCTCGAGCAAGAGATTTCGAAATGGACAAATGGAGCTTTCAGATTAATTGGACAACCAAACTGTCCATAAGATTTCCATGCGAAAGGTATCTTGAGACGAAAAAATTTTACGATCTCAAGTGAGAAATTTGGGCTAGACATTTTGAAGTTAAACGTAACTTCAAAATAACCGGTATAAGGTAACCTTGTTGTCGCCAGAGGCACTATTTTGGCTGGTATTGAGTCATCCGATGTGTAAATTTTAAGTGATAAAGTGATAGAAGACGATGAAAACTAAAAATTCCAACAATTTAAAGTTATTACGATGAAAAATTTGGCGGAAACAAAAGCTTTTCAATGCCTCTCGTGAGGAATTGGTGTAAGAGATTTCAGAATGGACGAAATGCTTTGCGATAACTGGTATAAGCAAACCATATGTTCACCAAGGCGTCAGGTTTAAAATCGGATGAGAGTAGAAAAACACTGTTGGTAATATGAGAAGAAACCGGTTTCAGCATTAACCCTCTGACGGTACAGTGGTTTGAGACGAAATTGATGGTATGATATCTATTTTGACGATGTTTTTGGTAAAAATACGTACACAATAAGCATTTTTGTTGTATAATAACATTTATTGATAATATTTTACACGAAAAAAAAAACTTTTTATAGGGAAAGAAAGACCAACGAATTGTAATTTTGCTAAACAAAGAAAATCTCCCTGGCATTTACATAGAATGTTGTATATATTAGGTCTAATATGTAATTTAGTCTTGAACCTAGTTTTAGAAGTTACTGAACCAAATTTCCGAGCACAAATATGTAAAAAATAATATATACTGCCCTTTTTCTCCTTCAAAATCGAAATAAAAATCTTAAAAAAATGGCTAGTGATCATGAATAACGTTTTTCAACAAAGACACTCATATTTACTGCAAACTTATAAATGCAAATGCTCCAACACCTGTTGCAAGAATTACTGTTAGGGTTCCTTGTCAACTCGATCTCTTGCAATGAGAGGGGAGAGTACGGGAGGTGGAAAACACACCCCTGGGTCGGATCTAACCCCCATCGTACCGTTAAAGGGTTATCAAAGAGCAAAACACTGGATAATCTGTAAATTTGAGTATTACAGATGTCTATCTCTTTGTTAAACTTTATGAGGATTTATACAAGTAATTACACTGGAAGCTATTGAAGAGTTTCATTTAACTGTATTAGCAATTTTTGGCCATAGATTCCCCTTATTTATAATGTAAATTAATGATAAACTAATTGGTACCCATCAAAACATGACTGCTAGATAGTAAATAAATGCACTAATACACAAATTATACTCAACACATCATTGCCAAATGTTGAAAATCATAATAATGCTCAGAAACAAATTAATGTGTTTATGCGACCTCACGCTTAGTGAGTGTCTAAAGCCAGATTTAAAAATGGTTCTGAGCATTCGGAGAAAGCAATTTTTTTTAAATTGTAAATTATCGCTAATTAAACAGCGTGAAATTAACAATTTCCATCAGGTTTAATCTTATATTTCACAAACATAATTATCATAAAGATAAAAATGGCAGAGAGAGATCTAGAGAGACTCCTCGGAATAAACGTGTTTATCCTTAAAACATGTCATTGAGCATGCTCACGAACAGTGAGTTTCAAAAGCCAGATTTAAATATGCCACTGAGCATGCGCAGAAATAAATTTTTAATTGTAAATTATCACTAATTAATAGAAATTGAGATTACAAAAACCAAATTTGACACATTTCTAGATTAGGATCTGCCATTTAAGACCAAAATGATGTAAATTGATGCAGTAGTTTTCTCTCACGGACTGCCCCAAAAGTCGGCTTAGCAACTTAAATATATAGATATGTCCAAAACTAAACGGTCTTTGAATTTTGAACTATGAATTTATTCAAAACAAGATTTCTATTTATTGAAATTATGCTTGTAGCGTCACGACAAGGCTGATAAACTCTCTGAGGCGTTGCTAATAATTACTACTATGGGATCCATAACAAAGAAAGACAGAGTCCTAATTAAAAGTGAAGGCCAATTTTTAAAACAAAAACTTAACGAGGAAATTTATTTACAAACAGAAAAACTTAACATTTAAGGTTGCAACATATTCAATTTAACTCCGTGTAGATTTACAACGTACGGAGCCTATAAAACACACGTCCGTACAGGCCGCGTGCTAACTAGCGTCTCCCCCTCAGACAGGGGGTCGGCAATCGCTGGTGACAGTTCCTTCGTAACTTTATTGCATTCCAGAGTCGTTAGGACGACAACTTTACTGGCTTCATCTGTCGGAAAACGTTTTTTAATCCCCCCACGTGTTCAGAACTGGTGGAACCTCGCAAAACTTTTCCCGGTAAAACGCAGCTGTGTTTCAAGCACTTGTGGGGTCTTGGGGAAAATAAGACCATACATCCAGTACGCTACATGCCATTGTACAAGTGTGATGATCACACATAAAACACATTTTTGATGAAACAAAAATCATTACAAAATGTGCAAATTAAAATCAATATCAAATCAATATCTGTCCTGGACCCCCTCACATTTTTCAGGCTTCACAATTTGACTTACTCAGTTTAAACTTCGGTAATTAATGTTATTTATAAACGCATAAAAAAAGAAGGAATGACACGCGCAGGTGCTTCTCTGACATTCCCATCCTAGACCAGTATTCGTTTGCTTGTCGTAATTTAAAGTTTTCAGCATTCTGCGCCACACGAAAAACTTCCTGTTCCTTGAGTGCAAATTTAACGGATACAAATGACTTAACTCTTTTATTTCCTCTAAATTCCACCCAGCGCCCTGATGCCTCAAGTGCGTGACAGGAAAGCTCCTTGCTTTAAAAGATTAGCAGACGATAAATCTGCCGCTGAAAAGAATTTATTGCCAAAATTAAAATAAACGGCTCTTGCGAAAATAACATTTTATTCTTGGCTTATGCGAAGGAATTTCTGTCTCCAGACGAAAAAGCTTTGATGTGGAGAACCCGGGGCCCCTGCGTGTTTACCACCGAATCAGAATTCTGTTTACTCATACTTGTTTTGGACGGAATTTTCGAACTTTCACGAGATGCCTACTTTGGGTGGTAGGGGGGAAAAAAAGATGCCGCATTTAAATTTTAAAACAGATGTTTACATCAGAGAAAGGGGGTTGGGCGCGTTTAAATTTCAAAACAGCTGTTTTCGATGATAGTGCAGAGTAAAAAGTCGTTCATATGATGTTTAGGGGTATCTTGAATTTAAGAATTATATACTGCTCGACTATCCTGGAACTTATTCTTTATACCTTCTGTAGAATTCAAGCTAGTTTTGATATATCTTTGAAATGAAGGTTTATTTTAGAAAAGTTTAATATTTATACCGATGTCTACTTACTATGGATTATTTTGGCTTCTGAAATTGGCTATTTTCCATTTCCGTTAGGGCCAAAAAAAGAGTTTTAGTGGTATGTATTGTAGATTTGACATCTCTGATAATTTCTACCCATTCCTATGTATTTCCTCCACCAAGAAGTATATTACTGAGTTAGTTCCATAAAGTTTTTTTTTTCCAATGCGGAGGAATTTGTCATGAGGCATTCGCCTTTTGTTATTCACCGCGAAGTTTTTGTTGCATAATTTACTATGGTCCATTGCAAAAACTGCGATTTTATCAGTGGCGGAAAATTTTCCGTCGCCGCTCGAAGAAATCTCCGACGGCGGAAAATTTTCCGTCGCCGTCGTGTTTTGCGGTTTTCGCTACAGGAAAGAACACTAGAAGAGGAGGCCTCAAAGCAAACGATGTGAGAAACATTCTGTGTAGATGTTTTGTTTCAAGTGTAGGATGGGTTTCCTAGCAGATGTCCAAGTTATAAGGATATTCTTAAAATTTTTTTCTTGTCATAATTTTTATCTAATTGTAAAATATTGTTATAAAACTAGAAATAAGATACAAGCCTGATAAAATAATTAAAAATTAATGTGATGTATTTAATGTGATATATTTGCTTGTATATTACTTTAAAAGTTAAATTTAATTAAATTTTGTTGCATTTTAACCCTTTGCGGCACGCTATATTAAAATACAACTTAAATTTGGAAAAATGTTGTAAAAAGTGTCAGATGCACTTACTTAGATATTTTATGCCCCCCAAAAGTTCTGCTGGTTTTTTTTTAAAGGGGGAGGTGGAATACCGTTTGTCTCGCCATGCAACAACATTTACTACACGATAAAGGATATTATGCTGAGAGTTATGCAGTATATAAAAAAATAAAGGAAAATAAGATATATACAATAAAGTACCGTCAACAATTGCTTTAAAATAAATTTTCGATATTTATTACTTACACACACACACACACACACACACAGATATATATATATATATATATATATATTACCTATGGCTTTATTTGGAAAACTGATCCATATTTACAGGCAAAACTAACAGCAAAGAACTAAACATTGAACAGATGCATAAAGCAAAACAGTGAACAAAGTCCGATAAAGGGTATTAAAAGTTCATAGAAAGTTCATCAAATTTCTAGCGTCCCAGTATAATTTGGTAAAGTTCTCACTTTTTGGGACTTCCGGATCAAGTCCTGGGCATGTAAGTAGGTGATATGCATTCATATTGCCTACCCTGCATACCTGGCATTCACTTTTGGTTAGGATGCCAATTCGGTTTAAATGTTCTGCTAGACAGTCGTGGCCTGTTTTTAGTCTGAAATGTGCCACTGATTCTGTACGGGATTTTTGACTATAGTCTTTCCAGCTGTCCTGGATCTCTTCCCAACGTTTCCCTTTAGATAGCAAGGTCTGTTCTGCCTTTAGTTTTAAAGATGCCTTAAGTTTTGTAGATGTTTTTCTATATTGAGCCTGTACAGATTGGATGAGTTATCTGTTGTTCTAGGGTTCCCTTCTTTGATAACGAGTCGGCTCTTTCGTTACCCTCGATGCCAACGTGCGACGGAATCCATTGAAACACTATCACTTTATTATTGTTATCAAGGAGTTTAATAATTTTTTATTTCGGGGGGGGGGGATACCAGGCAATTCAGTGCGATGATTCGCCGTGACAGCCTGTATTGCAGCCATTGAGTCCACCAAAATTACAGCTTAAGTAAATAGGTTGGGATTCAATATGAGGCTGTTCGTTGCCAAGGAAATTGCTTGTATTTCAGCATCAAAGCTAGATCTGTCCCCTCCACCAGAAGCAGAATGAGAAAATAGTTTGGAACCGTCTGTGTAAATTCTAGTCCATTCAGACTCAGGATATTTTTCGTGTATTTATCGACAAATCGATTCCGTGTATTTATCAGGGTATTTATCGACATATATATATGATCATGATTATTTGGAATTACTAATTGTAAAAATTTCCTATTCGTACAACCCCTGGCTTTACCAGATCTCAGTTGTCAATATATTGCCTTGGCTTTCAGCAACCATCGAGGTTTGCCCCTATCTCGCTGGAATTTCTAGCTAAACCACACACAATGCCGTATAATCGCTTTTCTTTGAAGCATTTTCCCATGTAATTCACTTGTAACCACGTAATTCAAGTGAAAAATAAACGTTTAAGAATTATAAATGATATATTTTTTTTTGTTTATAAAGTAAGTTAAGTGGGGAGATCACCTTAATACCTTCAAAAAACTCAATTTTTATTATGATTTAATATAAGCATTTTATTATGAATTATAGGTAAATACATATTACAAATTTTTACAGCAATTTTTTTAAAATTTTTTTATATTTCTTGTACAATACAATACAATACATTTGCCTGAAAAAATATTTTAATGTGAAATATGGTAATTATTTTAGGTGTAGTATAAGCTATGGATATAAGTATAACCTATGGATAGAATATATACAAATAATGTAATATATATCCCTTATGGTTTTTAAAAAAATCTGTGAGCAATGCTTTGACCTAAGATTCATTTTTCATAAAACAATATTTTTTTTTACATAAAATAATTTCTAATAATCTTCCAACAATCAGTCTGGCAGGGTTAATTAAATAATCTCACCCATGTTTACGAATTACTGTTATTATTGATATACCTGTCACTACGAAAGATCAAACAACACTCTCGCAAATAACTCTAGGACGGGACGGTAGAAAAACCGCTGTGTGTGTAAGCGTGCATAAGATAACATTGTCTACAAGTTCAAGTTGACGTTAAAACTTCCGTTGGCACCAGTGGCATTCGACATCTGCACAGCTACCGTCGACGGCAAATTGATCGATCGTTTTTTTCCGCCCAGTGTGTAAGCTCCAATTGACTTCTGTGGTCTACTGTTGGAATGGCGGCGACGGAAAATTTTCCGCCACGGATAAAAAGCAGTGTGTGCAACGGGACTATGGATACATCATTAAGGTGACTCAGTATTGCTTCATATGAGAGGACAACACGATAATGACCAAGCACTGTTCGGGATTTGAACCCAAGTCCACTGCGTGGAAGCAGTTAAAAATATTAACGCTGATGTTGACGGATTCTATGTGAACAGGACTAAGACGATAACTGAAAATTCAAGTATCAAGATTTAAAGTTTAGTACATGTAGTTCAAGTAAAAAGAACAACGTTTGTTATGAAGTTAAGTTAAACAGCACCTCTTTTTCCTGTAACTTTAAAATGACTTTTTTGCTATACATCTAGCTTCGAAAGAGGTAACTTCAAGGTCAGAATCACACTGTCGGAAATGAACAAATCAACCTTTCATATTTGATGCCGCAACAAGGAACTCAACTAGTAGACCAAACTGGTGCCTAAATAGTTATAATATGACATAGAAAAGCTCAAAGGTGTCCGCTAATTTTTTTCTCCCTTTTTGCTTTGTGCATCCATTTTGATTAGCTAAACTGAGCAAAAGGCAAAATTTACATTTAGTTTCTATATTTATACAGTCGGTTTCGTTTTATTCCAGAAGTTAAGCAATTAATGTTTTCCCGAATATTTTACAGTGAAAAATGTGAAAAATTTTATGTTGATAACATGTGGTTTTATTACTCTGCGGATCGCTAAAGAAACCGTGTTACATAAACAGAAAAAATTTAACTTTATAACCTCCGTCATTTAAGTAATATCTATTTTTATCAGTGTAAAACCATTCATTTTATTTGACTTGCTAGATTTATATTTAAATCTCTAGGTTCACATTTATATTTTTCTACCTTTTTAGTAAAGATTTAAAAAGTTCTGCAGCTTTAAACGGTAGAAAATATATACATATTTAGACGGTGACATTCTCGAATATTCGTATCTTCCAATTTTAGATCGGCCCCAACCCACTTTACGATCTTTATTTGCACAGACCTAACTAAGTACTTAAAGTGAATTTTCCATACTTGCCTCATTTTTCTCATCAATATGAGGCAGATTTAAATTTAAATTATTGCGATTGCATGTCACATTTACCGGTCGATATATAACGACGAACAAGATCAGTTTGCATATATTTTAGAAAATGTGAAACCAGGGCTGTTGTGCAAATAATATCATGGTTAAGCTGAATTATGTTAAGGATGGTTAAGGAAAATAATGTATTTAATGAAAATACTGTTTGATATTACCAGGATGTCAGTGACGATCAGTGCGCTACTTTTTATAAAAATGTAGGGGCGCATTTGTGGGGGCGCATAAGTTTATATTATAGATCTTCAAAACTACTGTTAAGTTTTGAGGAATTTTCCTCTCAGTATTTTTTTTAATTAGCGACGGCATGTTTTTAAATATTGTTTCATTTATTTGAAAATATATCAATGCACATGCTATTCAAAAATAGTATTTTCATTTACTTTTTTTAAAACTTACTTTTTAAATTTAATTTTCTAGTTATAGACATTGATCAAGAATCAAGATGTAATATCTCAAACGTTCCGAGCGGTTCCTTAAAAATATTTCGCCGTGGATAACACAATGTACATATCACACGCCTATGTGAATTGGGCAATATTCCTTATGTGTTCCACAAGAAGTGAGGGTTTGAGCAAAAATTAATTCAAGGACTACTCCTTTCTTTTTTGTAACAATAAAAAACATTTAATTAAAAAAAACATACGTTAATAAACACAATCATCAGATACAAAAACATGGCTATTGTCTAATCGACTATATTTCCTCGCAACACCCGAGTAGTGAGAGAACCTCTCTCTATATTCTGAGTCCAGTCCTACAAACCAACACCTCCTATAGGAGGTGTGCAAACCCGTTCTCTGATCTCCTTCGCTGGGGCAACACCTCCTAAAGTTCTTTTAGGAGGTGTAGGCAGGGGTCGTTTTTTATCCCACTGGGCTAACCGGCTTCACCGCCCACCTCGGCAACAATCACCGGCTCTCTCAAAACCAGGGTGCAATCTTTTAGCCCTCTGGCCGTCAGCCACCAGTCTGGACAGGTCTTGGATTCTTGACCCCTTTGTTCTTCGCCAGCGTGATACATCGATTGATTAGCGTGGTGTGCGAGTTCGTCTTGTGCACTGAAGTCCTCTGGCCGATCTCAAATGCAGGGCGGGAGCACAGGTCACTCTTGGCACACATCCCAAAACTGCATCCTTTTAGAGCAGTGGTTCCCAACAGGTGGTCCACGAGATCCCCGGGAATGGTCCGGCACCACATATAAAAAAGTTGACAAATAAATGAGGACCTTGAAAGCAATGTTCATTGAACTAGATGGACCGAATATATCCGATGACTATCAGGTGTTAAATTAAAATTTCTGAAAAGGTTAACATAATTATTTTATTATTAGAATATGATACAAAATAATTTTCAAAATTTCGGAAGGTTCCCTCCTCCCTCAAGTCTGTGGGGGTGGGGCTGGTGGTCCCCACATGGTTCAATTTCTGGCTTAGTGGTCCACAGTCTTCTACGGGCTGGGAACCACTATTTTAGAGGCTCGACTGTGCATGATAGTTTCCCGTACAACACAGGTGAGTAAGTAAATAAGGTCGCCCCTTTGTCACCTGTCGGCGCCAAACTTTCATTTGATAAAGTTATTTGCTCGCCAAGAGATGGCGCTGTGATCGCTGGAAATGTGTAAAAGACAGCAGAGGTAGAAGTGAAACGAAAGAGAGAGGTCATGCTCTAACGCTACCTAATAAAGTGTTTATTTTATTATTAATAAGACTCCTTTTTGAATTCGCACGTACACGCGAAAACGGACGGTCACGTTCATACGACGCAGGTTCATACGACCGAGGGGAAAACGCAGGTTCATACGACAGTGGACATTTTTGACCAAAAGTATAAAGGGAAGACAACAGATTGTTCAATTTTCTCGCAGGCACGCTTTCCGAACGTTACAGACATCAATAATATATATCTCGTAAAAAAATTACGACAGATAAATCTTTTAAAATCGATGCGCTTTTTATTAGAATTTAAAATCGTGAATTTGATAATGCATGCTTAAAAAATCACGAAGAAAATAATTTTTACGGAATTCAACTTTTAGGTTGGATGATACACCTTCACAACGTCAAATGATACATCTTATGAAGATGGAGGGGTCCTTTTTTTACTGATACACAAGGCATTCGAATCTTTCCGATTAAAATCATGAATGTGCCAATGTGTGAGTAAAAAATGAACTGACTGTAAAAATTTCCCTGGAATTACACTGTTTAGTTAAAGATATTTAACCTCAAATGATACACCATAAGAAGATGAGGGGAAACAATTTATTTACACTCAAAGCACGGGGATTTTTTCCTTCAAATATGATTTTATATAAAAATAACAATCCTTATAAAACATACTTCAACAATTTGAAAATTTCTTTTAAAAGACGTTTGGTTTGGTTCTTTTCCATAAACTCTGCATACTTTTCTTTTTATTGTGGTGCATTGTAAAAGTTTGAAATTATTTTTTTTTTTTAGGATTCACTTTGTACTGTAAATCAAACTCGCTCAGTGTGTTCTGTTAAGGTGACGTTACTGTAAATCTCATTAAAACAAATTACACAGAATTCAAATTGATTTATTCCCTTAAATTTGTTTCTAAATAAAGATGAATATGCATTTAAAAATTCTTGAGCAATCGGAAGTTATGCTTTACAAAAATCTTAAAATTTGAAGCACGTATAGTTTGGGACATATCATGTGAAAAAGCTCTTTTGCATTATTGTTTATGGTTGGTTGGTAAAGAGCGCTACGGTCATTTTTTTATGCTACAAGAGGGTTAATTAGACCGGGACCTACTGCTTAAAAGCGGATTCGGAACGGCTACTGTTACGTTCTTGTCAATGAACACACGAGAAACACTTAATTTTTAAAGCCTTTATACACAGAATTATTTTTACAATGTATATACAGTTTCTGCATGTACATTAGGGTGGAGTGAAAAAGGCAACTCTTTTGAAACCTCGGCCCTCTCCGTTTTCGCGTATCGGCCCATGAATCACTGAAGACCAGTCGCTACGTAGCAATACCTGAATACGCAGCCGAGGGTTAATTTCCCAAGTTCGGTATCATTTTTCATTGCTGTGGTGCTCGAGGATGCCGGACAAACAGTAGAGATCTGTCATCCACTCAAGGCAACCCAAACCCCCGAGTGAAAAAGTCAAATTTTTTTTTAATTATTTTAATATTTCCTGACTCAACAAATGGTGCCGCTTGGCAAAAAAGGCACTGCGAAAAAATCCCAGAGTAATCACTCATCGTCTTCAGGTTCCACACTGGTGGTCAAAGAAAGGAACATTAACGTCAAAAGTAAAAAAAAATCAATTTCTTCTATTTAATTTTAATCTTTACAATAGCTTTATTTGCTGAGTCAAAAACAGTTCTAATTATAAAAAAGAAACAGGAAAACATTGTCGTTTCATAAAAATATTAATAACCTGCAATTTACTTTAACCAGTCTTCAATTTTGGATTTTACCTGAGGGCCAAAATATTTATCTTTGGTATCAAACTGTGGAAGTTCCTTTCGGGACTTGATTCCACTGCGAATGTATTCATCCCTGGCTTCTGCTCTACATATTACCAATGATGCTTGTGTTACCAGTAGCACATGCCTCTCTACTTCTTGAGATTGGCAAGAGAGGTTCTCTATTTCAAATTGGGAACCGTTCCTGATCATACTTGCTATATCTTCGTCCCTGAGGTTCACGGTAGCTGGTGGTTCCGAATGATTGTCCTAGTTAATCATCTCAAAATATTCCTCTGCTTCGAAATTTAAATTTGGAAGAGCGAATTGGCGTATTTTCCCCTTCCACTCAGTTTTTATTGCTTTCAATATTCTTCCGAGGCCAAGTTCTTGAGTATGTGATCGTCCATCTAACAGCCCTGCCAACAGAATGTTTTCAGAGTGAGCAAAATAAGAGTTCCTCTGAATAACTTTGTGAACGATTGACTTAAAATCTTCTGGTAAGAATGAACTTTTTTTATCATTCCGTGCAGGTGACGTGCTCAATGAGTAGCTCTTGAGAATTTCTTTATTTAAAACCAGGATGGCACGTAAGCTTTCATGACATTATACTAGGAGCTTAAAGTGTTCTCTTGGTTCGGCAGTCGACACATATAAGTGCAGAATTCTGTTGGCTGTAGTAAGCCATCTTGAATGAGACATCGTTGCGGGACTTCTGTTTGCTAAATCTGGAAGGCACGTCCCCAACGATACTGCCCTAGAAATATCGGAAAGTTATTTTTGGTCTGCAAATTGATCCTATTGCCATTTTTCTCTCATGCCGTTGGTCTGCTAAGAAGTTTCGTTCCATACTTGGAACTTTCCCGGAACACTTGCATTTTTCGTACTTTAAACATTTGCATTCAGAAATATCAAACAAAATACTATTTGCTTGGTCAAAAAAATCTTTCCTAATTTTGTCAGCCCCGTTTCGAGATTTGGGTATTCTTTTTATATTTTTGTACTTTTCATTGTAATTTCTAATAAGACGAATAATTTCTTGATGACTTATCACAGCAATGAGGCTTTCTTCCAAATTCTTTCTACTATGTCACAAGAAACAATTTCGCTGATATCTTTTACAGAAGGATCTTTCTTGTTCCCCTTCCTACACAGTATAACATATTTTATCCATAGGAAATGCTTCATTAAATCAGCATACGTGGGTAACACTGTCACTTTCAGTTGTACTGGAGTTCCAAAAACACTACAAAAAGTTTCACTTCTAGTTGAGGTCATGTTTATGTTTATGTTGTAACTAAAAGTCCGCATTAATATAAATCACGATTGATAAAACTTATTGCTTCAAACTACAAATTAGAAACAAGTTCATGAAACAAAGACAAGCATCAAACAAAGACAACAGTCGCAAAAACGAATCATTCCACACAATAAAAATCACGTTCCTGCTTAGGGCATGATAAAATAGTGATCAGAATAGAATACGTGATGCCATGTAGTAAATTTTTGTAGTTCAAAATTGCTATTTATCTACGAAATGCCATATTTAGTACTAAAATTTGACAACAAATATTAATATTAATATTAATTTACAAATTAATTAATTATTCAATCAATTAATTATTATTTTTTGATAAAAAGGAGTTTAAAACTTTACAAAAGGCAATACTGATATACACTTGAGGTGTGGAACCTCAAGATGGCAACATTTTGAGCTGAAATTTGGAGAAAATTTTTTCCAACCAGTTTTACACCAAATAATGACTCAGGCAATGTGAATTTCCAGAAAAAGTTTTTTACGCTCCACCTTAATGTATATCTTATACCAGTTTTCAGTCATAAACGAGGAGATTATGTTGGACTGTCTCCAACTATCACCTGGGCAGCTTGATCTGCCCATAACGAAGTCACCCTTCGAAAACGAAACACCGAACAGAGTGGTGCTCGCAGAACCTCTCTCTCCAAGAATCAGTTCCAGTCACTCTCACTCCCACACTGGAACTCCCCGTAGGGTCTAGGGGTTAGAATGCAGGTGTCGCCAAGTGGGTTTCAAGTCATTTTCTTCTAAGGAGTGGTCTCCTATTCTAAAAAGCTGGGATCTGTGACATTATGCTTTAAACATCCATGCCCATAGTGGGTCTCGAACTCACAGATTATAGTACAAATGCCAGCACTCTAGCCATTCAACCATAGCCCGACGGCATTATTGTTTAACTTTACGGCATGTGAAAGGTTTCAAAAAAATTGCTTAGGAATTGAAGCGTTCTTATTGAAAAGAGGATAAGTGCCAAAAGTTTTTAAGAGTATTTTTTCACTGATACAAGGTTTTTTTTCCAAGGCTAATGGTATGGAAAAGGGAGATAAGGCTAGTATGGTTTAGTTCTGTGCTAGGCATTTACCTCCTTTTCCAAGCCATTAGCCTTGGGGAAAAACCCTTGTATCAGTGGAAAAATACTTTTTGGAAGTTTTCGCACTTATCCTCTTTTCAACGGGAACGCTTCAATAATAAATATTCTATTTGAAAAATATTCCTCCCCTTTAAAGAGCAAAAACTTTGTCTTAGAGTTATTTCGGTTTGGAGGTACATAATTTTAGGATTTTTACCATAAATCAAAATTCTGAGAAAAAATGAATGAAACTCATATGGAGAAACGCTGTACAAAATTTTGTGGATCCCTTGGGAGAAGTTTTAGATTTATCCTTACTAAGACGGGAGATCATAAGAAATTCCATTACGAGATAAATAGATTCAAAGTACAGTTGTGCGTGTAGACGGTACGTGCAGACGGTACAACATAAAGATATTGGATTTGGCAATTTAACCATTGATTTATTTGACTCTAAACGCCCTATACCAAGTTTTACACTAAAAGGAAGAAAATATACTCTTTACTTAATTTTATTCTGTCTCCTGGATTTTTTCATCTATCATAATAAAAGTTTCAAGAATATTAAAAAATTACCTGCTGTCATGATATAGTTAATCATTCACGCTATCTAGAGGTACAAAAAAGTAAAAAATAATTGAAATATTAAGAAAATTCTCAACAAAATTTCTAATATTTCATTTTTATCTGGAAAGAAAATAATTAAACTTTTGTAATTAAATAATCATATTTATACTTCATGAATTTGATTATGACTTATTGTCTTCTAATTATAGTAATTCTTAAATAGTGTCGTCTAAAAATATAGTTGAAAATATGTCACGACGCACAGCTGTATAATTCAAACACATTGATATCTTTAAAAATAAATGTACACTTAACTTTAAGCCATAGACAGACTTAATAATTTTCTTTTTCTGTTCTCTATAATAGTGGTGCAACCGTCTTTTCGACCATGAACCAATTTCTTTAGATAAAAAATAACTCGACCCTCTATAAGGAATTTTCGGTAGTAACAAATTTAAAAAAAATTAGCAAGGTGTTGACAAAAATAGAAAAAAGAAATAAGCAAATTTTGACAAACTATTATAAAAGTAAATGAATTTTAGTATTTGGTATATATTTACTTTGCATAATAACAATAAAATATGTCTTGCTTAACATCTGTGCTTTCTTTAGGCAAATCTTATGTGACTAAAATTTAATATTTAAATAAAATATGTATTTGTGTTTCATTTATGTAAAAATTAATAAAATTTAATAAATGGCATGATTTCATAATTATTAGCATATTTAAAGCACATTTTTCAATTAAATAGTTCATCATGATATTTACTTCAAACTGTCTGGGACCCACAACCGGGTCGCGACCCATAGCTTGCGCACCACTGCTCTAGAACATAGTAACACTAAAAGGTCTAGAATATTAATCCAAAAGTTACATTCTGTTAATCAAACACCTCCGTTTGGGCAAAAGTTCGTCAAGATTTCTCCTAATTAAATAATTCTGCTTTCCAAGAATTTTTCTATAGATAACATAAGGGAAAACATTGTTGAAAATATAATCTTGAAAGCAATAATGCTAAATTTATTGATAAAAACAACGAACTCGTTGCGGTAGGAGAAGTTAGAAGTTTAACAAAAGTTGGCAAGGAAACATTCTGATGCGATATTTGTTAAGCTATATAAAGTTCCACTACCAAGAACCAATAATCCATAACTCATGTAACCTCAAAAAAGACTCAATTCATCCATTCTTAAAAACATTATCTGCAGTGGCGGCTTATCGAACACGTTGGAATATTGTGAAAGAGGAAATTGTTTTCCAGTTCAGTGTATCCAAATTTTATATGGCATGGCAACTGAACTTTGTAATAAAAAATAACCAATAAGAGCTTATCTTAAGATTTACCAAATTCGTGAAGAAAGGTAAACGAAGATCAAACATAGATGTGTTGTTTCCAATTCCCTTGGTATAGGAAGGCATACACCAAGTCCAAAGTACCTTGTTCCTTGGCAAAGGGTAGTAAGCAGCTTCACTTTAAGGCGAGGTACCACTGGGGCTGACTTGACCTCGAAGAACACCGGGCCCGTAATTTTGAACCGGGTCCAGTGACGAGACCGGAACACTTGACCCCGCACCTCTATAGGTAATATTTGGGAACTTGGAGGACATTGCACTTACGACAGATTTTTATGAAACATAGATAAGTGTGATTAAAATGAAAATAAAACCTTATAATGTAGAAAATTAACTGATCTTGCGGAAGGTGGCTATATTTTGTTTCGCAAAATGTATAAAAAGGCCAACATATTACTATGTACGTTAGATCCTTATATTTTAATTCAATTAAAATTGTTATTTATTTGTTTTTTAATGCATCAGGCACTTGTCTTTAATGATAGGTTCTTCTTGACATTGTCCGATGAAGATCCGCGAAATTTTTCTGGCTATTTTAAATTGGGAACATCCTGTAGGTGAGCCATCATTGTTCCCTACGAAGGGGGCGACGCGAAAACGACCAGGCCTTATTCGGTGTTTGAACCCAAGTTCACTGAGTGGCCGCTCAGTGGATTATAATTAAAAGGATCATACTCGCACTTAATGTGCGACATGTCTAGGACTGTCTAGAGTACTAACTTTTCTAAACGCTCTCGTTTTGTCTTTTCGGACGCTATCTGTCTTTATGAAACTGGCTTTGATGTAAATATTTTGGTAATTCCTGATTTGATTTACGGTTGATGCTTCTAAGACTTCTAAGGCCAAGATGGCTTAAAAAGGCCTCAGATCTCGTATCACCCGAATGCGATACCTTCTTTTTGCAGAGTTGTTGATGAAAGCCAAATCTAGGCAAATTTTAATTTATTGGAGTACCTAGTAAAGGTATTATCCTCTCACCTCTTATCGGAAGAGGGTATGGGGGTCACAACGAGTATTTATAAGTTTAAAATGAAAAATTTAAAAAAAATGAATTTTATCCAAAACAGAGAAACAAAAATTAGTTCACCTCAAATGAACTTCTTACCAACTAGCCTGAGTCTTTCAGAGAGAACAGCTTACTTGAAAAACTGCAGATTAAGGTGACTGCCTACGTTCAGAGCCAATTTGTAAAAAAAAATGTTTTTTTAAGGATTTTTTGGTCTTTTATGGTAAAAAAGCATTAAAAGAACTTGCCTGTAAATGCCATACTTATTTAAAAATTGGTCAATTTGAAGTAATTTTTAATGAAATTTAGCTAAAACGCCTATCACTCTGAAAAAATTCTAATGCTACTATTTTAATTTCCTTCTCACACATGATACATATAACAGATATCTTCAAAATAACCCACAATCTAAGAGAAATTTTAAAATGCAAAAATAATGCAGACAATTTTATGTTCAAATATGAAAATTTCCCCTAATTCGTCATTCCTTTCCTTATAAAAACAGCCCCAAACAAAAACTATTTATTATACATCAATTATTGTGCGTCATTTTATTAACAATAGCATCTAAAACATTCCCTGAAAATTTTATCAAATTATATGCATTATTATATGAAATATCATGATAACGGTAGGGATTTGTGCTAAAAAACATAATTCTGAGATAAACGCATTTAAAGTTGTTTGTCACTTCAATTTTGTATCAGACGATGTTTTTTAAAATAGCTATAACTCTGCTTCTAATTGATGTAGAATGAAAACCAAAACGGTTTTGAAAAGTGAAAAGATTAAAGTACACGATTCTTGTAAAATTGTCCAAAATAGTCAAAAAATGACATTTTCAACGTAGGCAGTCACCTTAACAGCACATCTGTGAATCAAAATAATGTCTTGACTGTGTACTATGACAGATTTCTGTTCAATAAAGAGTTTGAATAAAAGAAGTACAAAACAACACTGAGATCTGAATAACAGGCTATTCCTCATCTAAATTGGAAAAGTTTATCGTTTACCGAAATATCTGATAAAGGTACTCAATTCATTCGTACAATGAATCTCAAGGGGGCACATTAGTGGAACGCACTGATATTCTATTCCGGAATCAAGCTATTGGAATTTTCCCGGTGTTTTTCTAACGCTGATTTGTAAATGAATATCTTCAAATTCTGTCTTTTGCATTTCAGATAGTTCTTTAATACAATACGCTTTTTTTCAGAAATCTTTTTGTTTTAATTTTTTCGGAATTAATTGCAATTTCCTGGCTATAGATATAGCGTAACCTACTGTAAAACTTTTTAAAAAGCTATTTAAAAAAATTAAAGTTTTAAAAATTACGCCTTCTTTTTATTTAAACGTTACTTTCATAAACAAAATACATAATTTTGCATTTACTAACGTCAGATTACATAAGCAGGTTGTTTGCTAACATTTTCACCCATACAAGAAGGCATCGATTCAAGGGAAATATGGCCAATATTGTGAAGTGGGTCATGTTCGTATAGTTAACAACCGTAATTATAAGCAAAGACATATGTGTAACAATTTCTTTTATTTAAAAAGAACACATTTCTTTGTACGGTTGGAGAGTGCGTCGCTTACAGGAGGTATGCCTGTTTATTTCAGCATATCAGACACATGATATTTCATCCTGTAAAGGCATCAGGTTCCAAAAAACTATACGTCCATCTGTTTAGACGATCTGCAATCGAATTTCGAAATTCGTGCCCAGAAGAAAAAAGGGGGGGGGGGAATCTCACCAATTTGGCGCTCGCCACGTGATGAATTCCGGGGATGGGGGGCTAAAATACGCTCTGGTAGAATAGCGCAATACAATTGGTTAGTGGCGACAGTCTGTCTGCAGCGATAAAATGGACAAAACAACTTTGCCAAATATTTCAAGTGATTGAATCTGTTAAGTACCCTAAAGGCGCTGGAAAGAAATGGCGAAAAACTAATATTAAATAATTAAAATTCAAAATTGTGAAGCTTTATGCTACAGACAATAAATAATTAAAATTAGTTGGGGGATTTTTTGTAATTCTACCCTGTATTTAATTTCTAACTACCCTATAACATATATGAACAAGACAAGGGCCCGAGATAGCCTATCGGTAGCGCATCGGCTTTCGGTACTGGGGGTGCTGGGATCAAATCCCGACAAGCGCCGTTAAATACCTTAGTGTCAGGCCTGATATGGGCACGTTAAATCCGTTGACCGGAAAGTCCTTCTATGAGGTCAGTGGGTGGGGGAGGTACGATCCCCCCAGATGTCGCCCATGGGGTTGCTCTGTCAATATGGTGGTGGCACCTAGCCAAGTCGAACTCCGACCCTAGTGGTGCTGTTATAAACGGGAGTCGCACTATTCAGCCCGATACCTATATGGACCTGGTCTGGCACTTCCGGCCAGGGGGCTTTAGGAACAACAACAACAACAACAACAACATCAACAACATCATCATCATCATGAACACCCTTTAGTTTAGAATACTTTACTACCATAAAACTTTAGTTTCTATATACCTTACAACCTATAACACCGTATCATGCCCACGGCAAATTAATGTATTTTAAATATTGTTTGCATATATTATACCAGAGGATTGTTTAATAAAACTCTTGAGTTCCCAAGGGTTTGTCTTCATGCGAAATAATTCGTAAGTGTAACTAATACATATACATTAATCTTTTTACACTGTAGTTTCACCACCATTAGCTAAGGCTGTACCTGATATTGTTCGTCGAGCATTGAACTCTAAGGAATGTACGACATTGCTACATTTCGTAGGACGATGCTACTTTGAGTCTACAACGGAATTCAGAAAAAAAATTACTCCAAATGTTGTCTCAAAATTCAGGTGCGGCTTATACACGCACGCGGTCTATACACGAGTAAATATGGTACTATATTGTATTGCCTCAACACATATATGCTTCCCTTTTCTTTTTCTTTAATTTTGTTTGCTTAATTTTTGTACATCGCGGCTGCCTATGGCTGCGAAACAATCATTGAGGTATTAAATCCCTATTTTAATGTTTCCATTAAAAAAAAAAAGGTATGGAAACAGACCGAAAAAAAATGAGATGAAACATGTACACGATAGAGAACAAAATTTTAATTTCATCTGAAGGAAAACCCCTTTATCAACCCTAAGCTAATCGGGACACATCTATTAGTCAAAGTTGTAAAGCTGTTAAAACTCGTTTAAAAGGTAAAATAAAATTTGGGTTGTAAAACGTCAGTGTTGTCACATCGTAGTCGTGATAAAATAATTACTTCACCATGTCAAACTACTTCAATTTTTTTTCGATAATCTCAAGTATTTATACGAAGTTTTTTTAACGTTCTGTTTATATGTGATTTCACATAATAATAAAATACATCATGTTTCTTTGTCTATTCATTATTTTCTAAACGATACATATTCTTCAAATATGCCCAAAAAAATTGGTGGATATGCGCAACGAAGCCATCTGTTTATTGAAATGTTTTATATAATAGTTTTTACAAATTATTGTGCGCTTGTTGTATATTTAATGACTTCTTTGGATAATCTTTTATCAACTGCCTTTTTTTCACATTCACACACAGAAAGTGACTTAAAGGTACTAGTTAATATATGCTGAGCTTACTTACCTATTAGCGAAAGAAGAATCAAGTTTTTATCCCTTAGGAAAGGCAAGTTATCTAAACAATAGAAAGTTTCATTGTGTACAATCATACCTACAAACTAAGTTAGAATGGTCACAAATCCGGATCAGATTTGTAGACATTATTTTTATTTAATGTTCACATTAAATAATAATTTTTAACTATGATAGCAAGAACGTAACTACAAGAATGCCAAATATACGTATTTTAGTTTGATTCATTCTACAGTTCCTGCATAGATTGTACAATAAATTATGGTAATAAAATGCTTTTTGTTGAGTTTACGAAAGTTTTACTAGATTTACCGATTCTTTGTTAAGAAATGATGTGAAAAGATATTTTTACATTTTTTAATGTCTTGTAAACAATACTATGTAATTTTGTTACAAAACATAGCATTTTTTTTATCTTAATAAACGGTAATTCGGCTTAGTTAAGGATTTTGTTTTGCTTGTTACCCATATTACCCAGATTATCCCTATTGCTTGTGGTCCTAATTAGTCCGGATAAACGAAGTTTTACTGTACTTTCATGTACACTGAGTTAGGAATCCATGATTCGAATTTCTCTTTATGAATTGCTTGTGAACGAAGCTGACGGGTAGAAAAGATTCAGTTTTCTATTACGTTTCCCATCTTACAATCTAGAACTGAAAGAAAAAGATTACATACATTTACTGTTTATATAAGTTCAATATTTGATACGCATGAGTATGAATACCAATTTTAGGAGTTTACCTGTATGAACGGCTAGAAAACAAAATGATGGACTTGGGTAGAAAGGTTTCACTTTATGAACACACCTCTGATAAACTGGAATTACACAGGCTATGTATTTACAAATATATAATACTTCTAATTGTTTTATTGAATTCAGTAATATTTATCCTTCCAATTTATATAATGGTTTTATTTATCTAATTTGAACTGGTGTTCAGTAAAAGAAAATATTTCTTACTCTTGCGTGTGCACGCATTTTTTAGCCTCTATCCAGGATTTTCCTAGTTTTGGCGAGTACTAGAAATTTTGCCAAGTAAGCGATATTGTCGCCAAATATAATGAATAGTTTAGTATTCGTTATGAACGATCTCCTTTTTCAAAGTTACTTTTCAAATTCTCGCATTAAGGGAAATTAAAGTGTTTTAAACTTCATTAAAAAGTGTTTACGATTTTTTAAAAAAGTGTTAATTTTTTCCGAAGTTTTAAAATTTTCATTATTTGGTTTTTGTATTAAAAGCATTAAGGTGCTTTAAGTTATTTCATACAGTGTTTGTTTCTATTTTTAGTTATTTTAAGGGTTTATTAAATAGTTGTTAAGAATTCTAAGTGATTTAAAATGGTTTTAAGTGTTTTATTATGTGAATTTATACTACCTTCAACTTTATATTAAGCCTTTTTTTAAAAAATTCGTTTAACATCTTGTGCAAGATAAAACAACTTAATTTCGTTTACTGTCAAGTACTTGTTTTAAAATTACCGCCTAGGTGTGTTCTATTTTATTTTTTTATTGTATTTTAAACTATAAAAAAAGTTTCTTTTGTTTTTTTAATGGCTTGTAAACAATACTATGTAATTTTGTTACAAAACATCGTTTTTTTATCGTAATAAACGGTAAGTCGGCTTAGTTAAGGATTTTGTTTTGCGTATTACCCATATTACCCGGATTATCCGTATTGCTTATGGTCCTTATTACTATAAAAAAGTAAAACTATAACCTTAAACCTTACCTTAACCTTAAAACTATAAACTATAAAACTAAACCTTAAAACTATAAACTATAAAACTAAACCTTAAAACTATAAAAAAAGTTTCTTTTGTTAGATATAATCTTGTGCCGTTTTTTAGATGAATTAGCCCGTTCTATGATTCTGGAAATTCTACGAGTTTCCACAATCACATTACGTTACAAGTCCGATTGTCTGGCATCTTGTTCACGCACATTTAGCGTAACCAATATGGCGAATGTAGTGGTCAAATAATTGTAATTCGTTTACTGGGAAACACTCAATTTTTATTTTCTAATTAAATAATTACAATAAAAAGTAAATCTCTACCTTCAAATTGGCCGGACGAATGGCGAGGGCGCTTGCATTCGGTACCAAAGTCTGTGGGTTTGAATCCCACACTTGGTATGGACGTTTGTAGCCGTTCGGAATCGGGTTTAACCCTTCAGCGGGCGCGCCCGTGTACAAAGTGCAACATTTTCGTAATTTTGAATGGTTTGTTTGTACATGTAATGCCCGTATCACACTAAAGATTTAGCACAAGCTTCTAGCGCAACTGTTTCACTAAACCTGTTCTACCTGCAACTGTTGCACTAAAATACTGTGTGATAGAGTGTTTTTCTATCAATCTTTAACTGCAACTTTTCCCATTCTACATGGTAAAAGTTTCACGAAAAGCTTGTGTTGCACATAATTGTCCAATAGCAGGGCAGGTTTTTGGCTCACGTGACTCGCGATCGAGCAAGGAAGACACGTGATCGAGCAAGGAATAAAATATGGCCGCCAACACGGATCCGTGGACTAAAGAAGAAATTTTAAATTATTTCATCGACGAAGTTACAATTCGTGAAATCTGTGGAACCACAGTCATTACAGTTACAAGAACAGGACGTTAAAACGGTTGACTTTTAAAGAGATAGGGGAGATAATGAGTGAGAAATGGCCTCATTACCAATCTTCTTTTACTAGCGGTAAGTACGATTTTGCATGTCTTTTATACATTTCTTATCCGTAACAACTTAATAATTATTTATAGTATTGCCACGTTTGATATAATTTCAAAATAATTATATTTAATTGTGGATCTTTCGGAACTTTTCGGATCATTGATATGGATTCATATCAATTGACATTTTTATCGCCAAACTTCGCCAATGTTTGTCAACAGAAATAATCTTCGTGCATAGGATATTGCACTGAAACAAGTTACAATTTTTTTTTCTGTATTCGGAAAACAATCAATCAGAATTTTTAATCATGTAGTAATAACTTCTTATTTAACAAAGTTAATTGTATTGAAAGCCATTAATAGTCTACCCTGCTTTATCATTATTGTTCAATAATGCAAGAGATATTTTTAATGCTAAGATTTTAAGTATTGTGGTTGCATTGATTTACTGTACTGACACTAGTATTTATGGTAAGCTAAATTGACGAACTTATGGATCACTTATGATAGTAAACATTCAGTTTACATGCAACTGAATAACAACAATAATAACACTTACATTTTTGTTTAAATTTTTGAACAAAAATAAATAAATTTCATTTTGTGTTTAAAGTTTTGTTAAAGAAATAAAACATTCTTAAAATTTGAGAGTTTTATAATTTGTGTTTTGAAAGAGAAAAATGTTTAACTTAAAATTTTGTTACGAGTGCTTTAAAAAAAAGAAAAAAAAATTTTATTTATAATTATATATATAAAATTAAGTACTATTTTATATTAGAATGTTTTATATTAGTTTATATATAATGTGTAATATGTATTGGTGTTTAAGTTGTATTAAATCTGTAAATATTTATCATCAGCAATAAGTTGACAATTTTGAAAATATTGGATATATATCAAAATATCGGATATTTTCGATATTTTGGAACCCTGATCACAGCTCTCATTTTTTAATTTATTATTACATTTCAATATTCCATTTTAATGTCTATTTTTTACAGGATACAGAAAGTGAATTTGGGGAATTTACCCAAGAATCGGTTATTGCAGTCAATGAAAATGCAGTAATGAATAGCCCCCAGACCAATAAAAGGAAAGTGATGGAAACTTCATTAATTCCCCCTAAAAAAAGGGGGGGAAAGTGTGGATAAGCAAATATCCAGCACGTTGGAGCAAGTCAAGAAATTAATGGCATCTATAAATGAGGATAAAGACAATGTCGATGATGCCTTTTTTAATTATCTGAGATGTACATTTAAAAGTTTAAAAGATGTAAACTTAAAAGAAAAGGCAAGAGTTGAAATCCAAGGTGTTATCAATAAATATTTCATGGCAGACTTGAATAATAAATAATTTTTTAATAATAATAAATAATTTTTTAAATAAATTTTTTACTTCATGTTTCATTTCATTGACCATAATTTAATTTTACAAATAGCTGGTATGTTGCATATAACTGGTATTTATAGGTATTTTGGCATTTGAAAAATATATAGCAGTAGCATACAGCTCAGATTCAAAAAATTATAATAACTGAGAAAAAGTAATAAGAAATTATTTTCCATTTATTTATTTATGATACTATTCCAAAATTTATTGATATATCTGAGAGTTAACCTTTTCGTAGATGTCCATTTTTTTAATATTGTGTTAGTATTTTATGTAATGTAATTATTCTAATATTTTGAATATGAGCTGTACTAAAATCTGAATGTAATTTATCTGAATTTTTTTTTATTTCACACTTTTTTGTGCTAAGAATGTTGCTAGAAACTAATCTTTCCATTTGTACCACAAAAGATCAGATCCATATGGGTAACCCAATTTATATGGGTACAGAAAAAATAAATCAAATTATTTTGGTACTTGGCAAAGTTATGTTCTAACATAAAATAATAATGGTCGTTCTAACCCCTCTTTTGAGACTAGGTTTTCGTATGCTGTTTTCATAATTGAAACCAGTGTAGTTATTATTTACAAGTTATACAGAACAAAAAAATTTTCAATCTTAACTTTGAACAAGGTACATTTATTAAAAATTAAATTCAATGTAAATTGCACATTTGCTCTTGCCATGGAACAGGTTCCACATTCTATTGAAGTCAGCCTTGCATTCAATGAAAATTGCCTTGCATACTAGTGGCAAGATTCCAGAAATGGTGTTTTGAGCAATGCGAAAGTGAAAACTTAATGATTGCCACGTTTCACCTGAAAAATAAAGATAAATACTGTCAGTAAAGAATCAGACACAGGTAATGCTTAAAAGAAAAACATTTTAGCAATTCTCTTTTAATGATCCATAGGTGTATTTTTTCATCTAAAGATCTGTCATAGTAATTTTGTTCAAAACAGAATAGTACAGAAAACATAAACAATAAAACATCAGTTTCTAATGTGGCTAACATGCCAAATCTAACATCTAATTACAGTAGGCTCACTGTAATCGACACAGCTTGGGACCAATGCTAGTGTGGATTATAGGTCATTCTATTGTTTATGTTTTGAAAATTGTAAGTAAAACCAATCAACAGTTTTTTTTACAATTAATGACAAATTAAAATAACAGAAATATTATAATAAATATTGTACAATGATTTTATTTGAATTTATTTAAATATACAATTAATGATTTTTTTAAAAAATGTCACAATATATATTTTTACATGCTAGCTATTGAATTGTCAATGATTGGCATTGAAACTTAACATCAAATTTCAATGTTTACATCTGTTATGATGTGTGGATTATAGGTGCTTGCGAATTAAAGAGAGTCTACTATATTATATTAATTAACTATCAAATATAATATTTTCAATTTTTGCACAGTAAGCACCCACATAATAAAATGTTTATTTTAATGCAAATACATTTGTCAATTTCATGATTATAGATTTTGTGTGACCAACTTGGTCACTTCTGGGGTAATTATCGATCAGCAACAAATTTGATTAAAATAGATTGCCATAATATATATTATATAAATCAAAGTATTAAAACCGAAATACACTAGAGTATGTAAAAGTACATGTGTATGTTAGTATCGACCATATTTATACTACCTAAAATAATTAATCCTACTTATACTTTATTGTATGCGACTGTGTTTATATTCTACAGTCCTGCCCATCATATTCATTAAATCATGATAATGATAATCTTGTACTAGTCTTTAATATCAATATTAAGATTTTTAAAAAAGCAATGTTTATAAAAAGTCTATATCTTTACCTGTTGCTAAATATCTGAGAGTGAGTGCCAAACGTTCACCAGGAGGAATACTGTCTCTCATTTGTGTATTTCTGTTTTGTATCAAAGGTGATACTTTTTGAAGTAAATACTCAAAAGATGCTGTATCCATCCTAATCCACCTTCTATAGCCTTCAGTATCCTAGTATTAAAAAAATAAGATATGTTTAATTTTTCATAATTGTATTTCATGTATAGAAAATTTCTATGAGCAAGTTATTACAGCAACCTTTTCAAACATTTCACTAAAACCAAACAGTTGGGGGAAAAAGAAATAATCCTCTTTTAGGGGACTTAAAGAAGGGTCAAATATTCTGCATAATAATTCTATAAATATTATTTCTATAATAATTTATTAATTCTAGCAAAATTTGAAAGAAAATATCTTACCTGAAGTGCCAGTTCCCTCATCAAATTCTCATAACATCCTAGTTTATTTCGTTTTTTTAACCATTCCCTTGTCCAAATTTTTCTTCCAGATTTTTTTCTTCTTGCAATTAATGCTGCTGTAAGGCAAATTATTTTAGCACATATCGTTTTTTTTAGATGATATGCTCATAAAATTGGATGGAGCCATGATTTGAATAGGTTATGTCCGACTGAGCAATCGATTCGTAGTACATGCGCTAAGAAATTTTTATGCTATGCCTAAAGCCTAATGGTCGATAACAGGATTGGTATGGTAACCCGTCCGCTTCTGTTTGCGAATCCGTTTGTCAAACTCCAGCAACCCTTCACAGACACTCCGCGAGGAGAAAGGCTTGACGAAAAGCTTAAAGTTTCACCAAATTCTTCAGTGTGATACGGGTTTTAGGTTTGAAGGTTCTAAGCAGTTTCTATATGAGGCGTTAAAAGGCAAAGTGGTGTAAGTCATTTTTTGAACTTTTTTCATTTGGGGGCAAATATGTAATCTCCATGTTCAATTTATAGTGGAAATTGTAAATAGCTATTATTTGCAATATTGTAATAATTGTTATGAATTATAATTTGTTCAATTTATGGTGGAATTTTTTGTAGTTTTTGCAGTTAAACTCTTTTGACTTACACCACTTGACTTACACCACTTTGCCTTTCACCGCCTCATATATAGCTACACCCTTTCTAATGCAGGCCTGACATTCTGACCCTTGTATTCCTTTCCATTCATTGTTAGTCATGATTTAACCGTGGTAAACCAGCGATTACACTGGATTACAATATGACAAAAGCAGGAGTTGATGTAGTAGATCAAATGTGCAGCTATTACACGGCATCCCGCATATCACGAAGATGGACCCTCTCATTGTTTTTTAGGTTTTTAGATATAATAGGAATACATTCGGAAATTGTCTTTAGATCCAATAAACCGAGCAGTTTTGAAATTAGGCGATTGTATCTGCATTCTTTGACCTTTAATTATAAATATATCTCAATATTATCTACATTTTATATCTTGTCATAAAATGCAGAATTATTATTTTCAATTTGAAAAAAAAGTTTATTACAAAAGGAATAATCAAGATTGAAAGAGGCGTTGCACTTTGTACCACGCGCGCCTGCTGGTGTTCCAAATATTGGCGCGCCCGCTGAAGGGTTAAGCAGTAGGACCCGGTATAATTAGGCCTGGAGTAGCAAAAGTTGACCGTAGCGCTCCGAACCGAACTTCCCTTCAACTGATTGACTTGTAATATTTTTAAGGAAACGGGAAATATAGGTATTTATGTGTGTGTGTTAGGTTAAAATAGGTAAGTTAGTTCCATTATAAAATTGTAATTGTCGGACACAAGTGGTCAATCGTCAAAGAAGAACAAAATCTCATAAATAAAAGCAGATATATTATGACATTTCTACGAGAGAGACCAAGAACGCCCTTCCCAGACAAAAGATCCTGACGTATCACATGAAGAGAGTAAATGTACTTCTAGTAATTATGCTTCTCTTAAACCTCCCAAATTCCCGAAGTGAACCCTTACTGAGGTCAGATTTGTCCATAGAATAGAAAATATCGACATTGCATTGCCTTATATGGTAACAATCCTCTGCTCGAGAATTGAAAGTTGTATGTTTTCTTACGAGATATTTTTAGCTCAGAGCTCGCCTATGGGTCAATATAAAAATTACAAAAAATATAAAGGGCATGAAAAAATTAGTAATTTTAAGGACAATCTATGCCTTTAAATAAGGGATAAAAAAATTTCGGCATAACACACATATACACATAGATATATAATGCATGGTTGCATGATATATATATATATATATATATCTATATATATCATGCAACAGTTGAAGGATATCGTGTTACAAGATTTTTTTTTTATTATGTATTCAAATACTTAAGTACAACTTAATGTTCCTTTCTGCAAATTAAATTCTAGTTACGCTTTGGAAAATTGAATAAGAAAGATTCTTATCTAAATGAAACAATTATTCACACTGCATTGATAAATATTTTATTGTCTTTTGAAAACGGGAAAAGGTGTTAAACAATATTATGAATTCAGTTTTCTCTGACTGTTTTGCATGATTAATGACTTGTTTTGCATTTAAAATATGGTTTCGGCAACTTTTAAATTAAAATTTTCGTATTTTCGAAAGATGTTTAGAATACAGAGAATTTCTTACGTTGTTTAATCAGGCATAAAATTTCTAGGTTTACACTTCGTTAAAATGTTATTTAAACGCTTTCCTTTAATCTTCGTTTCGTGACAATGAAAAGACAAAAACAGCGTGCTATATATAGAGGCAGATAAAAAGGTCATCCTTGTGGTATTTAGCTCAACCTATTTTGTCTTAAAAGTGTGAAATTAAAATAACTTTATTTATTTATTTATTTTACACAGGGTGCAGGAAAATGTTTTTTAATGAACATCTCACGCATACATGCAAAAACATATATATATTTTTTTCGATTTCGAAGATTACCATTCTTTCATGATGTATTTTGCCAATAGAAGAGAAAAATTTTGTCCAGAAAATGACGAGATGATTTCGACGAGGTTCGTTGAAACGATATAGCTGTCATATTTTCATAGACGCTTTAATAGAAATGCCCCAATGTACTAAGTAAGTCTCTAGTCCACAAGACTACGTTGTAGTCTATTGGATAAAAGCGTCACTTTCGACTTCGACGTAAAAATGGCGAACCCAATCGGAGGAAACGTTGTCTGTGACGCCATTATCGTAAAATACTGTACAACGACTGTAATGGACTAGCCCTCGTAGTTGAACAACTTGGGGGCATTAAAATAAAATTTGTTTTTTTGTTTGAAATTTGAACAAAGGGCATATAAAGACATTACATCATGAAAATAATTACCCAATCATGGTTACAGTTCCATTTTATTTATTCATAAACACTTGTTTGATATATTTTTTTTTAATGCTGCAGTCTCTGACTGTAGGTACTTATTGAAATTGTCTCCTGACGTTCCGCTGGCTATTTTATTATGAGAGCACCAATTAGGTGAGCCAGCACCGACCCTTATGGGGGGGGGGGAACGACACGGAAACGACCAAGCCTTATTCGGGATTTGAACCCAAGCTCAATGCGTGGCAGCTCAGAACGCTAACTTTGTAGGTGGCTGTTTGATAGAAATAATTTTCATAATGGCGATACGTTTTGGATGAAATTATTGGAAGAATTTTAAAGTTCCAGTTTGAAACTTCTTTACCTGTGGTCATCAAAATATGGGGGGGGGGGGGGTTAGATTAGTGTGATGATCAGAAACTTACCGAGAAATATTTTTCTTATATGATAAGTTGGAGAGGATTAAATAGGCTGCCCTCATAGTAAAGTGATAAGAGCTACGAGCTTCGACGGAGAGGGTTCGAGTTTGAATACCGACTAAATCATAGACGTCCTGATGCTGTCCCCTTATAAAAAGTCATGCTGTTCACCTATGAAACGCTCACATAATAAAGTAGCCCAAGAATCCACCGTGTGAAATAGGCAAATGTCGAAAAGTAAAGTGCTTTTCGACACAAGTGCTTGACCGCATCAGGGAGGGGGGAATGGTGTTTTAATACTAATCTTTTCCGCCATATAGAGTAAGCTCGGTTTTCTCTGATAGCCAGGGCCTTTTTATCGCAGGGGCAAATCGGGACTTTGCCCAGGGCTCCCTGATGCTAGGGGGCGCCCAAACCCCTTTGGTGTATGCACCTAGTACTTCTAATAGTATGTATAGCTCATGGATAGTTATTTTTATAAATGTTCGTAAGGGGAGGCCCCCACATAGCATCTGCCCAGGGGCCCCCAGCGTTCATAATCGGGCCCTGCTGATAGCTCGAAGTGTGAATTTCATTTTCCACGCTCCTAAATGTAGCCGTTCAGTTCTGAGGGTTTTTCCGCCGCATTTATCGCTTTTCATCTCTACTGTATAAGTTAATGGTTTCGTCATAAATAAATTTTTACCTAATTGCGTTGATTTAAAATGCCAATTTATTTAGTTACAGATTGAAGCAGAAATATTGACATTTATGATTTATTACGTAAGTTCCAAAACAGTCTTAACATTAACTATGTATTTTGATTCGTGATTCGTTAAAATTTTAAATTTACATTTTGTGGTTTTAGGGAGCAGCTTTTTAACGGTATTTAGATTTGTGTTGCTATTTATGATACAGAACAATTTCTTTGTTCTCTTCTTGTTATCCTACTCTAAGCAGAATGTCTGACGTAAGGATAATTAGCGTAGTTATGGTTAATACATTGTAATAATAATTAAGGAAACCAAATTCTTTTATTAAATTCTTAGGTTCAACCTAGCCTACGAATCTGTCGTGAGTATGATTTTAACACTATCTTTAAAATTGAAATCTGTGTTACCGAGCATATTTAATAGCGTGTTTGTTTATAATTTATTGAACGATTTTAATGATTATGAGAAGCTGAGCAGTGTTTCTAGAAATAGTTTCAATAGCTAGGGACTGTTCAGGTATTAAGTATGCACATTTTTAGTCATTTTAGATCCTCCTTCCTCCCTGGTAAGCAAGTATCCGACCCCCCCCCCTTTCCCTTTAGCTTACGTAAGATTTGTCAAATTTCTTGTCGCTATTTCGTAGGCCAAACGATTTTTTTCAATCGTTATATTTAAGCTAGGCGCTCACTGGCGATTATTTCAAAGCAACTTTTTATTCACAAAAATGAAACATATTGATTCTTTTGGTAAAGCACCCATCGCTGATTTTTCAGTTGAGGCAACTAAAAAATTCCAACATTTTCGATTCTATGGGTGATAAAACTGTTGCCGGTGAAAATAGATCATGTTTAATTAGGACCGCGCTCACTGGTGATTATTTAGTTGCTTGGAATAGATTTGATCGAGGCAAATCATAGAGGGCGTGTTTGGCTAGTCCATGGGTCGGCAACCTTTTTTACTAGGAGGGTATATTTAAGAAATTCGGTAGTTCAGCGGGCACCGCTTGTTGAAGGGGAGGAGGTAAGGTTAATATTTAAACATGAAAAATATTAATGCGACATAAATTTTCAATATATAAATTCAAATTTTAATTTAAACAAAATAATTACAAAATTGGTAATGCGGTATCTGACATTGCAAATCTGCGGACCAACACTATGTAATGTGGCACATAATTTGAATTCCCAGTTCTCAGGCATTTTCCAAATGAGTGTTAGGTAGGCGTGATCGGTACTTTGATTTTCAGTATTTCCTATTGGGAAACAAAGATTCACAAGCATATGTCGACGCGCAAAGAGTTCAATTTCAGAGCAGGAAAGAAACTGACTCACAGAGAGGGGAGAGTGATCCTCTAGAGAGAGCAGGCTGCTCAGTTTTTGATTTTTACAGTTTCACGATTTAAAAAATTTTTTTACTAAAATTATTCATCATAACTATGAGCGTTTGTTGTTTAAATAACTGAAATTTAGCTATTTCAACGGCGGGCACTTTAAAATTGTTTCGCGGGCACCCTAGTGTCCACGGGCACCGCGTTGCCGACCCCTGGGCTAGTCCGATGCACGAAGAGTTGGCAACATATATTTTATTTCATCTTTGCTCCCTTCTTTCAAGAAATTTAACGAAGATCAAAAATGCACTCCTCGAACCGAGATAATGAACGTTATGAGCCGTGTTCGTTTGTCGGGGAGTCACCACGATGAAACTCCGTTTAGAAACCCTTATGTTTCGGGAGCAAAACGGTTGGAATTACAATTCATTATATTGCAGCACTTCGCATTATCCTGGGCAATATTATTATTCAATATTTTCTTCGGGGCAAATTCAAAACCCCTTGCAACCTGGATTTCTGACCACACAAGAGGCTTGGGATAACGAGTCAGAATCTTCATCCTTTTTATCTTTGTAATAAAATATACGTATATTAGTTTAAAACAAATTTACTTAAATTATTTACAAAAAAAAGTTTGTAATATGTATTTTATTTCAATAAACTTGCACATTTTCAAGAAATTCTTTCTATTTACCTTAAAGTCACAGCTAATATTTCCTGCGGTGGTATAGCCAAACGTAATCTTCTATTTTGGAAAGAAATACTGGGCACTAATAACAACAGGTTGCGAAACTTTCAGCGCTCATCCGAAAGAAGTTGAAAAAATTTGTTGGGTATACTCTTAAATCTTCACATAATTTATAAAACTAGCCACTGAGCAACCAGTATGGTCGCTTTTAGTTTTATATTTTCTTTTGCAAAGCAACTCAACTGAAAGAAACGTATGTAAGAAATGTTACAATTACCTGTCATCATAATTTTACTTGTTAAGTGGTAGTGCAATCTCAGCCTAAAAATTTATAATCAGTGCAAAATTCCGTATAAGGCAGATTCTAAAATATCGTGATTAAAAAAATATGAATTTCCATTATTTCAGAACAGAGTTACAGATAAGACTGAGAAACACAACAACAAAGATTTTAAAAATTACATTCCTCTCTGTATGTAATATTTTTCAAAATTAAGATAGCTACAATTTATCATTAGATCAAATAAAAAATTGTTGGAGACAAATTGTTTCACTAAAAAAAGGAGTAAAAATATAGCAGGTACTAAAATATAGTGTGAATTACATCACTCTCTATATGTACTATTGTTCACAATTCAGATATCTACACTTAATCATACCAAATAAAAAACTGATGGGAAAATTTCTTCACTTATAAAATGGAGTAAAAATTCAGCAAATACTACTAAAAAAAGTGTAGACAATTAACTCTTACTTACTATTAAGATATTAAAATGCAATTATTAATATTTTACTATGATATTCCTAAAACTTCCTGTTATACAAAGTTGAGTATTTTAGAAGTAGGACATACTACAGTGACAGAATCAAAAGAACGGACTCTAGATAAACCTACATAGAACTACTGTCCATGATTATACACTGGATTTGATAGGTCTAAACATATTTTGTCAAAAGTTTGTCCTCTTACATGCATTTAGAAAAACCGATGGAACACAAAAATAAATTATCTCGGGAATCGTCTATCGCGTGCTATCATCGAACCACTTCACACACGCGGTTCGCCGCTAATGTTTACATCTGGTAGTTTCAGCCGTTGCCATTCGGAGTGTAGAAATATCGCCAATTTTGTGCCCCATACCTACTCTTTTTAAGGGCCTGTTCACATAGGAGTCCGTTGCGGAGCGTTAAAGTATTGAAATATATTTAACCAATGACAAACCTCCAAACGATTAGCAATGAAATTTTTAACGCCTATGATTGGTTTATTTTCGTCTCAACGTCATCTTTCCCTTAACGCTACGCAACGGACTCCTATGTGAACAGGCCCTTATATATATAGATTGCCCATCAAATAATCTCTTACTTTTATTGGATGGACCCAAAATCTTCTGTGGTTTTGTTTACGTTTTCGCCTTAGAGCGAGGGCACAAACACACGCAGCTTCCACGAAATCAAAGCAACGAGTGCAAAGCAACTATTTTGTCGCCAGTGTGTGCTTGCCGAAGGTATCCGGCAACTTTCAAGTGACTAAACACCCAAGTTTTAATCACCCAAATTAAAAGTTTCCAGTGGGCCCCTGGCCTTATGGTACATTTCTATATAAAAATGTATATTCATTAAATCCTAAACAGACAGTAACAGTAGCAGAACAATCGGGGAAAACAGTCAGAATTACATCAACGAACTACAGGTTTTAATAATTCTTTGAAAGTAAATAGTATAATACAAAAGTAAGTAAATATCTAGGTACAAGATAAGGATGTTCATGTGATCAGGAATACATCGCAGCACACTCTCTTACGTGCACGTTTTCTGTCTTACGTAAGCCTTGATCTGATCCCTCTCCCCCTTTGTCGTCAAAACTAAGCAAAGCATGAATAACCCTCCCCCCTTATAAATGCTTACATAATACTTGAACGTCCCCCTAGTAATGCACTTTGAAGTTCTTTACCTTACTTGCATGTTTAGTTGATCTGAAGGAAAATAGACAGAAAAAAGTCAAAATTTATATTAACGTGTAAACTAGACACTTCTTGTTACAGTGATAAATTTATGTTGCTGTTGAAACTTATAAAAGAAATTTATCAGTTTATAAAAGAAAGGTATTTAGAGCGACTAACGTAATGGACATAAATTATAGGGAATACTTGCGTAACAAAAGATGACCGTAGCTCCCCGAAAATCAAGCAACCACAAATAAATTTCTTTTTATATATTCACTAAATGATATTTCATTTGATTTGATTACCCTTAAGTTTAAAAGTCGGTATTTAGGAACGAAGAATGGTTTGATAGCCATTGTAATTAAAAGTTTGTTCAGAAATTTTGCAAAGGCTGAGTGTGGCATTTTTTGTTCATTATTAATAGGAAATAAAATTTTCTTACTTCTTGAAATTTATCATGGACGTTTGAATGTATTTAACAATGAATTCTGCATTCTTAACACTTTTCTTTTATGGTAAGGCAGAAAACTTTTGTTTCTGTGCAAAATATTCGAATATTTCTTTGCTAAAGATATTTTTTTTACCACTCGAGTTTTGATAACGTTATAAATATTTAACAATGCATGTATTTAATTGTGATACAGTTTCCGTAATTTATGGAATTTAAATTGTTATAAGTAAATATATATTTATGTAAAAATTATGTAAAATAAATCATGACTAGGATTCTGAGAAAGGAATCCCAATCAGAATGGGAAAATAAATTAACTGACTCAAAACGATGCGTAATGGGAATTGATTTATAATTAGCTGCGAGTGGTGATCTAAGGTTTGAAAAAAATACTTACATGCACATTTCATAAAAGAGATGAACAAATGTTAGCTTCAATCTTACGGTGCTTGATTTTCTAAATCGATTTTTGAAACAAGAATCTTTTACCTACTTCTTATCTCTTTTATTAGAACGGTTATTGTGAGGGGTCAGTGATAAGTGGGACTAATTGCTTTCTCATGGAGCTTGGGAAACGTGAAGGAGAATTTCCTCGTACCCTAATTTTCGTACATCTGGAGCTGTTTGTAGTAAACAAACAAATTACTGATGTCACAAACAGGTAGTGAGGAGAATAATCGAATGATTCAAATAATCTACTTATTTGTATTGGATTGATTTCAATAATCGAGTGATTTTCAATAATCGATTATCGCTCGTGATATTGTCACGTGCCCTGCTATCAGCCATTTTTGCTATCTTGTGTGCGAATTAGATTGATGTTCTTTTACATTGTTTGTTCTCTAATTTTACAGTTATTTAACACTGTCAACTGCATCTTCACTCACTTTTAATATCTTTTTAGCATGGATTTTAGTAATAATTTAAAATTAATTAAAATGTCCAAAAAGAGGAGGTCATGTTATAAAATGTCTGAAGTGTGGGAACACTTTGATAAGTTAGATGAAAATGGCGTGCAATATTTGCAGAAATGACTTTCAATTTTGGAAAAGTAGCACCAACGTAAAAGAGCATTTGGAGCTCAAACAGCCAACGTATTTAAATTTGACATATACTACTCTAAAAGAGTCTCAAGAAAATTTGAATCCTATATCCAGTGAAGACAGAGTGACTGAATCTGACCTCAGGACTCCTCTAACATTTGCTGAGGATGATGAATCTCCAAAGCAATCTACACAGAAGCAGATAAACAACTCAAATTGTTTGGAATTAACCACAGTAATTGTCGTGGCCGACTGTTGTGTGTGTGTGTTAATCAATGCTCTTTATCATATTTATCATACATTTAATCAAATTCTATGGTACATCTATATACAACACGACACTGACAAGAAACATAGTTACAGAGTGAAAGCGAAACTTTTCCGCCTCCTATTCCGCGTACTCTCTCGGTCACAGTTAAACTGTCCATGGACGTTAGCAGTTAGAGTTAATACACTACATCTCCTCCCCCTTTATTAAAGATCAAGTCTCTGGGGTGGTCTTCGGATTCTTCCAGAGCGTCTAGGCACATGGCTTGGGATGTCGTGCACTGGTGGTGTACCAGACTGGCTTGAAGGTGTACTGGTTTGAGTCGATGACGGTTTTGAGTGCACTGGTGATGAGTCCTGAACAGGGATATCAGCTGATGACACTGCTGGTGAAGCTGGAACTTCAGCCTTTTTATTTGGGCCCTGATGAGAGGTAGGACTATCACTGTGCTGGACTTCTGAGGCATTCTCAGTAAAATTTCCAGTAGGGAACCTACGAAATACATTTCGTACGGAATCACTTTCTTGCACTTTATTCCCCACTGAACGAATTTGATCAACATGCCTTCTCACTAGTATGCCCTGAACATCAATGGTATAGTGGAGAGCACCGTCTTGATTTACAACTTGTCCAAACTTCCATTTTGAATTAGTTCCTCGGCCATCCTGACTGCCACAGAATCACCAATATTGAATTTTCTATCTTGAAATTCAAAAACACCCTTTCTTACCCTTTCCTGGATTCTTGATTTTAAGTCAGGTAAAAGTAAATCAAGCCTTGTTCTAATATCACGTTTTAAGAATAGCATGGATGGACTGTGCATTGTCGTAACGTTTGGAGCTTTCCTGTATTGCAATAAAAATGTACTTAGTTTCTGTTCTATACTACCATCATAATTTTGCATTGCTCTCAGTGATTGCTTCAGTGTATACACATAGCGTTCGGCTTGACAATTGCTCAACGGCTTGAATGGTGCGCTAGTTTTGTGTTTTATGCCATTATTCAGCATAAATCTCTGAAATTCGTAAGACGAAAACTGTGGTCCGTTGTCACTTACCAGTACAACTGGCAACCCAAATCTCGCAAAGCAGTCTCTGAGACACTCGATGGTTTTGTTTGTTGTGGTTTTCTTCATCGGATAAACTTCCAACCATTTGGAATGTGCATCCACTATTAACAGGAACATATATTCAAATATAGGACCAGCAAAATCCACATGCACACGCTCCCAGGGCGTACTCGAGTATTCCCAATGATGGACTTTCACTTTCGCAGGATCAGCTTTATGTCTGGCACAGTCAACACAATTTCTTGCAGCTGCTTCGATGTCTTTATCGATGTTTTTCCAATAAACGAACGACCTGGCAATCGCCTTCATCTTAACCATACCCAGATGCCCTTGGTGCAACTCTTCCAAGACATTTTTCTGGTATCTCTTTGGAATACAAACTCTCTGCCCGTACATAATACATCCATCTTCTATGGTATATTGGGCTTCTCTCCCTTCTAAATTTTGGCCCTTCCTCAAGGCTTCCAAAAGTAGACCCAATTCCTCATCCTTCCCTGTTGCTTCCCGCAAATCCTTTGAAGTGATAGGTAGGGTTTCAATTTGCGACATCTGGAACATCGTAATGTCGTCTTTAACTTCTAATTCTTCTGAAGTTTTGGGAAATCGAGAGAGAAAATCTGCATTCCCGTGGTCTTTAGTATTTCGATAAACTATGTCAAACTGGAAAGACTGCAAGGTTAGTGCATAATGTAAAAGTCTGGTAGCTGTTAGTATTGGGAGTCCTCGCTTTGATCCAAATATTGCAACTAACGGTTTATGATCGGTTATCAAGGTGAATCTTCTGCCTTTTAAATACAAATAAAATTTCTTTACTGCCCATACTATTGCAAGAGCTTCTTTGTCAATTTGGGAGTATTTCTGTTCTGTTTTCGTTAAAGTCTTTGATGCAAAGGCTATTGGTCTTTCTGTTCCATCTGGCAGTAGGTGAGATAACACACAACCTACACCAACTGGTGAAGCATCAGTTGCCAGCAATAGAGGTAAGTTTGGTTCATAATGAACCAGCACTCTAGGTGAACAGATTTCTTTTTTTATTTGATCAAAAGCATCCTGACAACCCCTAGACCAATTAAATTTGATTCCCTTTTTAGTTAAGTTATTTAGAGGATTTGCTATAGTAGCCAAATTTGGACAGAATTTCCCATAGAAATTTACCAATCCCAAAAAACTCTTTACTTCCTGTACATCCTTAGGTACTGGCGCTTTCACAATAGCAGAAATTTTTTCATCAGTTTTGTGTAATCCATTAGAATCAATTTTATGTCCCAGAAAATTAATCTCATTTTGAAAAAAACTGACTTTTACTTAAATTGAATTTTAGGCCATGTTCTTTACACTTTTTGAAAAAAAATTCTAAAGATTCTTCGATTTTACCGAATCAACAGGCTTCGGATCCCATCCTCGTCGCCAGTCTGTCGTGGCCGACTGTTGTGTGTGTGTTAATCAATGCTCTTTATCATATTTATCATACATTTAATCAAATTCTATGGTACATCTATATACAACACGACACTGACAAGAAACATAGTTACAGAGTGAAAGCGAAACTTTTCCGCCTCCTATTCCGCGTACTCTCTCGGTCACAGTTAAACTGTCCATGGACGTTAGCAGTTAGAGTTAATACACTACAGTAATGAACTTTCATTAACCGATAAAGACTATATTCATAGAAGTCTGATTGACATGATTTTCAATGACTATCAGCCTCTCTCCATTGAAGAAAAGGTTGGCCTTTTTCAGTTATCCAAAACAGCTTCAGCTGTTATATAATCCTCCGACCAGCAAAATGTTGGCTGCAAGACATTCGCCAGAACTTTAGGATGAAGTCAAACTAAAGGCAAGAGACATGCTGAACTTAGTTTCTCATGTGCCAGTTACGACTGACATGTAGACATCTGACGGCACAAAATTATACTTGGTTGTAACTGCCTATTATATTTGTAATGACAAATTACATACCTCACCATTAAGTACGAGGGAGTTCCAAACGAGGTACTCAGGGGGAACACATAGCTTCTTGCCTCCAGTCAATATTTCAAGAGTGGAATATTGACAACGAAATAACAATTGTTTCAGGCAATGCATCTAATATGAAGTCTGCAGTAAGAGATATATTGCAGAAACGCCACCATCCGTGCATTGTTCACACATTAAATATCACTATACATGAGTCAGTAAACAAATAGTATGTTGTACTAATTGTACTGATAAAACAAAAGTCGTCCTGGTGTTATGGGCCATTTTAAAAGCAGCAGATAAACTTAGATAACTCCAAAAACTGATGAATTAAGTGAACTGAAAGTAAAACTGAATGATCCCACCAGATGGAACTTCACCTTACTAATATCAGAAAAGCTGCTGTTAATTGCCCCCTTGTTCTAAATAGCCAGTTACATATATTTTTATGCACTCTAAAGTTCTCAAAAATATTTTACTCTCAAGTCGGTTGTCACAAACCTCTAGGGACCTAAATTATTTCCTCAAAATTTCAGTTTTGACCATTAATAAACTTTGAGTAGATTTTGAATTGCGCATGAAGTTTTATTTCATATGAATAATCTGTAAAGCTTTCAGGATATTTAAACCGTAGACAAACTGGATAAAAACACGTTGACATGTTTCAAGGACGTCTTGTAATAATACAGGGTTTGTATAAAAAGTATCGGGAACAATTTTTTCCTGGCGTGACTGTACATCGGAGCGCGCTCGTACCGTGCATGCTCGGTGGTGGAGGATGTGACCTACAAGACGCACCAAGCACCAGTCGCCTGCGAGAGTTCGTTCAGGCTGAGCGTGTTTTTAGTGGACCCCTGTCGAGGGACTCGGTGCAAGCGCAAAATGCAGTGAACGATTAAACATCATTGGTACGCCCTCAAATTTTGTGTTGGATTGGGGAAATCGGATACGTAGACGTTGGACAGGATTCGCCAAGTGTTCAAGGATGAAAGCATGTCATAAACTGCAGTTTTTAAGTGGCACAAGCTCTTCAAAGATGGTCGAGAGAGTGTGGAGAACGAGCCCCGCGCTGGACGGCCGTCGACCTCAAGAACCGATGACAACGTGCAACGAGTGCATGAAGTACTGAATTCAGACCGTCGGTGAAGTGTGCGCATGGACACAGATAAAATTGACATTGATAAGATTACAGTGCACAGCATTATCACTGAAAAATTGGCGATGCGAAAGATCTGCGCTAAACTCGTCCCAGTGCACCCAGCCACGCCTGTTCCAAGGTCACCGAGGACCTGACGATAAATGACATCGCGACGATTCCCCAACCCCCCTTATAGTCCCGACTTGGCACCAGCAGACCATTTCCTATTCCCAAAAGTGAAATCCTCCCTCAACGGACACCACCATGGGACCGTAAGTGCTGTCAAAGAAGCTTGCACGCGTACCCTCAAGGACGTTCCGGAATTCGCCTACCAGGGGGCCTTCGAGTCGTGGAAAAACCGCTGGCAAAAGTGTGTCGACGCGCAAGGGATGTGTTTTGAAGATTTTTGAGGAATTGTAGCAATATCTCAAATAAATTTATTTTTCCGAAACTTTTCCCGATACTTTTTATACAATCCCTGTATTAAGGCACTAAAACAGATTGTTTGAAAGGTGTTTACTTTTTTACACAAATATTAAAATTTTGAATAACTTTTAAATTTTTTGTACTATTTACGATAGTATTTCTCAAAAGAGCATTATTTTGATTAATGAACTAAACTTATTCATTGCAGTATAATAGCGTTCTACTTGGGGTTGTTAAGAATTTTCAAATTACTACGCATAAATTATATTTATTACCTATGTCATGTTTAATATTCTTACTCATCTAATGTTTTAACAAATCAAGTTCCTTAAAAGCTTACATAATGTTGTGACCTTTAATGATTTTACCGTTTTTATAATGTTGTGTATTGACCTCTTTTATAATGCTGCGGCCTTACTTCTTTATATAATGTTGTAATTTTACATTTTACATATTTTTCCCTTTTTACATGGTGTTGTAACTTCACCATTTGTACTGTTCTTGTCAGTTTTTTTAACTCTGTCTGTTACCAGTGATTATATTAAATTTATTTTAGTGATTTTTAGTATCGTTTAATTATGGCCTGTACTTCGCACAATATGTCCATATTTGGATTCAGTGACATAAAACTCTGCACAACCAACCTTCCTTTTCCTTGGTGTTGTAACTTCATTTGTACTGTTCTTGTCAGATTTTTAACTCTTTGTTTGTTACCAGTGATTATACTGATTTTATTTTACTAATTTTTAGTATCGTTTTATTATGGCCTGTGTTTTTTCCAAATATGTCCATATTTGGATTCAGTGACATAAAACTCTACACAACCAATCAACCAACCAACCTTAAAAAAGCTAAAACACTTAGTCGATACAAACAGTAAAAACGAAATAAAATATAAAATTTTGAAACTCATACTACAATATTTCACGGTTTAAAAAAATATATATATATTTCAGGAATAATTATTCTAATCTCGAACTTTCTCGAAAACTATGTTTCTAGAAATTCGAGGATCAGTTTCTCTTTCCAACCTCTTTTACTAACATGCTAGTTTTCAAAGTGTCAGGCAAGCTGCAAAACATAAATAACTAGCGATTCTGATGGAGTTGGCGTGGAAGATCATGACGCTACCATACGATGTTGGCGCTTTTTTTAATAGTCTCTATTCATTAAAGCGCACTTCCTGTGAGAATAATGATACATTGCCACTTACCGACTACATAATAAACCCCATACCCTGTCAGAGGAACAGGGGAGTAAACATTACGTACTCTAAGCAATAGGAAATACCCCTAATTATGGCATGCATGCTGAATAGCAAAATTCACATAAGTTTTGCATTAGTGAGTATATTTAGTGACAGTTTTTTAAAAGTTTTTTCCTAACGTGGCAAATATTCATCCTATATATAATAGCCGTTGTCTCTGTATGACACTTCCGGGCTGTACTCATCTTTCAATTGAAGCCCTCAGTAAACAAACCGCCGGATAGGCTTAATTTCAATTTCAGATTTGGATCAGAATTTTTTCTTACCTAAAAACAAATATCTTCTCCATCAAATCACGTTTGTTCAGCCTATTTTTCTATAAAACATTCAGAACTAAAAAAAAAATTGGATGTTTTTAGCTGTATATTTAACAGTTTTTAAAAATCTGTTTACTTTTGCGATGAATTCTGAAAGTAAACAACAAACTTGAATGTGAATGAATCCCGTAGTGAACTGTAAAAATTTTTTTTAACTTTCATATAAATTTTTCATTATGACGTCAAAATGACGGGTTGGATGGCAGTCTACTACTCCAATCGCATGAAAAACTAAATAAATAAAAAAATAATGAAAGGGATTGCTTTTACAATGTGTGGATTAAATGCAATATTTTAGATAATTCAGGATATTTTTTAACTTTCATATACTTTTTCCATTATGACGTCAAAATGGCGGGTTACCTACTAGTGTTTTAGATATTCGTGCATTCCACAACGTGATTTCGTTGATTGTTTTCCTGATGGGTATACCATATACGTACACCAACATCATTCCCTATCAGAGGACAGCAGAAAAACTTCGATGCATTATTAGTAGGATACAAGCCCGGGTCCACATCTTTGAAGCTTGCGTCATTAACCCCTATAGTGCCGTTTACATGTGCCAAAAACCCGGGTAAAAGCAGGGTCGTTTCTTACTTTTTCCCTACGATAGGGAAAAATGCAGGGTTGATTTTCGACCCTGCTTCGACCCAGGATAAAACCCGCTAATTACCCATGATGCATTTCGAAGCTGGGAGTAAATAACATGGCGGGTTTGAACTTGTGTGAATACATGAAAATGTAGCTAAATGATCGATGGAAGGATCTGGAACCCCTTAACGATCGCATAATTTTCAAGAAAACAGTAGAAAAGTGCCTATTTTTTTTCCGGAGGATTTCATTTATTTCTTGATCTGACCATCTAGTTAAAAAAAAAAAAAAAAAAAACCATCTCCAATTGCATTATAAATAGAATGGTACTGCCATCTGGTATGTAAAATAAGAAATAAAATTTCATTTCAATAAAATTTCAGTAACATTTTCATTTAAAGTGTTATGGTAAAATTAATAAATTTAATAAGTATTATCAATAATTAAACGTAACATTAAAATTTATTTATAAATTAATTATTTTAGAATTCACAGATAAAAATTTATTTATATCTATTTATGATTTTTTTGTTGTTGTTATTTTTAAAATTTAAGAATACGAGGTCAAAAGAACAGCAATTGGAAAAAAAAAAAAGGCCTTGACCCAGGACCATGCACTTCGTAATGAGATAAATGCGGAGTTCGGAGTTGGAAAGCTAAAAATAGCAATACAGTGAATTTGGAAAAGTATGACACTGGCTGGGATCGAACCCATAACGTGATTTACAAGGAATGATGGTGTATGAGGATCATTTCCGCCAAATCATGTGACGGCCTTTACTTCCGGTAAGACGGGTAAAAGCAGGGTGAAAATGTGGTCCCATGTAAACGGGCTTCGAAGGTTTTCCCTATTAGCGGGTAAATCCCGGGTATTATTGTTGTCCATGTAAACGCAGCTTATATCAAGTGAGCAACACTCTTCAAAGGTTTCGCTTCCAAGGACAATGTTTAGATTGTTTGCTTCATAAGATTGTTACCACTTCTGTCGTGAAGAAGAGCTGTTTCGCCCTGTTCGGGAAAAAGACAAACACGTTCCAAGGTGTTATTGATTAAATTCATTATTTTTGCTTCCTCTGATTAAACATCGCCCAGGCATTGCTATATTACTTGTGTTATTGTACATTTTGGCGAAATGGAAAAAAGGCCAGAAAAATAACACTCAGTTCTCATACGGTTCAAAACTGAAATTCAATTTTCATGGTATGCGGAGACAGCAATGTTTCAAATTCCCAAACTAATAAACACGCCACTCCCCCATCCATTTATCTGTTCGCCTATCCGTACATGGTGTGGAAATGAATTTAAGCCTCGAATAAAAGCGACCGACTCCAACGCCGCTGGAAAGCGCATTAATTTTTCAACGTGTTTATTTCGCTCCATTCTTTTTAACACTTGCTCTATAAATTTTCGGAATGCGAATATTTACAAGGTAATTTGCGGTTCCTTCTCCCCAAAGAAATCACACCATTTTTGCTTAAGAAAATA